>JASEVX010000001.1:36367792-36537205 GCA_031761405.1 Serripes groenlandicus | reverse complement strand
GGCAGACAGAGACAGAGAGAGGTCAATAGTACGAACCTTTCCCGGTATTCCTCTGTGATCCGTACTTCCTTGCCAGAATCTCCGTATGTAGCCTTCAACATGCCCCGTCAACTTCCGTTTAAACGGGAAATCTATTTTCCATATCAGCGATCCGTATCCGAAAACCCACATGTCTATGCCACACTCTTAAATATGACGGAGAACCAAAATGTATATATATAGGACTGAACGTTAGTGCACATCTGCCTACACACAGCATACGATAAGAAAATCGACACAACGGTCTTGGAGTAAACCAATATTTACAATTATGTGTGTACAATCTGCGATTATATAGTTTGAAATACTAACGTATATGTCACTGAATATGTTCTATTTAATACCGTAGTCTCGTTTAGAATCTACAGGCGACGTAAATAGTTTAATAATCATGTTTTCATCTACATGAGAATTTAGCTCTCTAGTGTCGTTTCTTCTTTATACAAGCACTTACTCTAGTTGTGTCAATAATATCAGGCAATAATACAAACTTGAAACAATATACAGGTAGTTATTCTTTTTAACTGGAACGATCAATTCAAAATCCAGTTATGAAGGACTGACTGACTCACTTAAACGTGACAACACAAAACACGGTGTTCTAACTAACGCAATACGACTTGTCCCAATATCAATCGACACGTGTAGGACTACTATATTTGGTTCTGTAATACAGTCAAGTCGCAAATAGCGGATCATATATAGCCTAGAACGAACGTCTTATGAGTTGTTTGAGTGCTGATTTGCGGCGTTTACAGAACTATTTCAGCTGGTCAGGGTCCGATTACACCACCGCCAGGGGCGTAGCTCCCTTTAGGCACTGTAGGCACGTGCCTACACATTTTTTTCTAAAAATGCCCCCCGAAATGCAGCTTGCGGCGATACACTTCTGCGTAATGTATCGACCAGATCAGCCTGCGCTGTCCGCGCAGACTGATCCGGCGGCACATTCCGTCTAAGGGGGGATAGATAGAGTAGTGATTCCTGAAACATAAAATCCACAGGAGGCGAAAAGTGTATATCCCGGTACGCCTGTGTGGCCATGCTTAGTCCACAATATTGATTTTCTCACGAGACGGCCTACACATTGATTATTGCCAAGCTACGCCCCTGACAGCTGGTCAGGGTCCGATTACACCACAGCTGGTCAGGGCCCGATTACACTAACCTAATTAAACACTAAGTAATGCTTTAAAAATAATTAAAGTATATTTCATCATTTTTGTTTCCCCTAATAAAAAATGCCAAAATATTTTTATTTCTTAACAATATTGTTGCCCCGCCCCTTGATTGTTTGGTGTTTATCGCCACTATTAACAATTTTTCCTTTTTATCTCGGCGTTTCCTCAGATAGTTACCGGTACTACTGGTCCATTTATCCTGACACCAGCCAGTCAGTCGTAATGCTAACCCCGCAAATCCGAGCGCCAAGGATTTAAGCCATTTCTATAATGTTTAAAGTGTTTGGTATGACGAGACGGAGTAGCGTCTTACAATTTGTAGTTCAAATCATTGGAAATTTACCAAGCTTCTTGCACTATCTAAATTAATGATCCACGTAAATAGAGAAAGTTGACATTTCAGTAGTTCATATCGAACTGCAAATATATCTAATATGCAGTCATGCAAAGTTTGCTGTTGCATAATAAAATTGATCAGTTTCATTGGTTATTTATGAAAGCGATGACGCGATAGCGATTACGTGATAGCGATCGCTGCGAATTATCGATTGAAAGATGCATCGTAAATATCGGTTTAAATTAAATGTCATTAATGAATCAGGTGTTTTGCCTTTATAATATCTATTTATTCACTCTGTCTCTGAAAGTCGACTCTCCCATGTTGAAAATTAGACCACACCATGTATCGTATAACAGGAAATTTGGTAAATTGAATGTCTAAGTAATGAGCTGTCTGACCTGAAACTGCATTGTTTTCAAAATCTTTTAATTGCCTTTGGCAGCAAACAAAATTGCTAGTTCTATCTCGAAAAATCAGTATTTTTGCGGCTTCGGAACATACTAGAATGAAATATCAAAACATCTTGTGACATCGAAACATAATGTTGAAGTAGATTTGAAACATTATTGCTTGTTTAGCATAAAACAAATTATTTTAAACTGTTGACTTTAGTGTATATACAATAGCAATCATTTTGAGATGATCCCCGTTAATTATTAGATATTGGCTAATTTGACCCGCAAATGGCGAAAGTGGTCGTATGTATACAAACATGGATTGTCATTATGTGTAATTGATATAAATGATTACACCAGCTTTTAATGTGATGTATGTTAGGGAAGACTCATCATAATTTAAGAAAATATCGATTACAAATATATATATATAATATCAGTTGTGACTGGTTTGTACATACACTGAATAATTGCAAAAGGGTCCGCTATAGTAGCGAGTTGTATTACAGTTGATTGCGGATCTACTTGTCTCTCCAGTCATCAAACTGCGATCCGATCGGGTAAGAAATGACCTTTCACGGTGTTCAAACGCAATACGTCGCAATAGCTAAGTTGGACTATCATTGTTTAGCGCCATTCGTCTTCCATTGATGGACCAAAAATAGTATTTTTTGGAGAAGTAGCCAGTTATCTTGGGGTGAAAAGTATGTGCATAACTGGTTCGAGAAAGTCTTACAATGCATAGATATGTGAACTGACAGCCATGATATAACTTAAAACGTGTTGCAAACGGCTTTAAGTTCCAAACAATCAAACGGAGTACGATTTTAGAGTTTCGAACATGGGAGACAACTAGTGTCAGTTTTGTTTTTAAACTTCTGTAAAAGTTATCTTTCTTTGATTGTATCAACGTGTGAGAGTAATTGTTTTGGTCCCGATAGTTTGGTCGATCGGCCGCATTTTTGCGAAACTGATAGTCGGGAACCTGTGAGCACTCTCTGTCGAGCACTACCCTATTCCTTCGGGGGAAGACCTGGCGTGATCACCTCAGTCCTCCGAGGGTCGGGTACCGAAAAAGTGATCGGCTACTGTTTTTAAACATGTTGAAAAGCAGTAGCCGATCAAAAACCGTCGGCCCGTAGTCGTCTTGGTCGTTCGAGGGTCTCCTGAAGGTCCCCTTGTCTCGCCCGCCCTCTGGAGCTTTCGTATAGCCTCTGCCGCTCTCTACCGAAGGTCGTGCGTTTGAACGTCCGTGATTCGTCCCCCCGCCATGGTCCATTGGTCGGGACTCAATCGCGTTAAAAAGGGGGACGATTGGAGGCGATTCAGGACAACAATCGGGCTGATAAAAAAAAAGATACATCGGGGACAATCTGGTCCAGATCGGGCTGATTGGAAAACAATCCATGATGAAATGCAGCCATAACACACTAATAGACAATGAGGAAATGTTAACTTGTGTTGAATATATTAAAACAGTTTCAAAATGAATCGATTTACTGATTGCAATAATTTCAAATAACGTTATGCACTTGGTTTTAAAGTCAGTAAAATAAACATTCATTCTAAAAAACATGTTAAGTGGGTGTTTGTTTTTTTTGTGTTGTTTTATATTCGCCACTGGCGAAAGTGGTCGTGTAATTGATAGAAGTTATCACAACATATTTTAATGTACAATGTGGGTGTGGGAAAAGTCATCATAATTTTAGAAAATATCGATAACAAATATATATCAAGTGTGACTGGTTTGTACATGTATACACTTAAAACGTGCAAAGTATGGAGAGCCATTTTATTATCTATTCGATTTAAATACATCTCTGTAAGATAGAGAGATATCTCTGTAACCTTGAAACATATCTCTCTAAGTAAAGAGATATCTCTCTAAAGGAGCATGTTATCTTCAAGTAAGAGATAACTATGTAAGATTGAGAGATATCTCCCTTAAATAGAGAAATATCTACTGAAGATATAGAGATATGTATATCTTAGCTAGACATATATCTCTGTGAGATAGAGAGAAATCCCTCTAAGCTATAGACAGATATCTCTTTAAGATAGGGAGATGTCTCCTAAAATAAGATATCTCCCTTTCTAACAAGATATATATCTCTATTTTATAGAGATATGTCTCATAGGAATAAATAGTAAAACGGCTTGACATAGTATAGTGACCCGCTATTGGCGAGTTGGCGATATGACAGCTGATTCAGGATCGTCTTGGTTGTTTTTGTTTTTTTTTTCTTTTTGCTAATCATGTGTTTATTCATATTCAAACATTTCCATTCATATACACTATAAAAAACCATTTTAGTAGTATTTGCGAGATGAAGACAGAACATGGGATACATCAAAACGGTCTAGTCGGACTCTTGAAATGAACGGAGCTGCAGGAAAAGCTGCCTTAGCATTACCAACATGTGGACCCTTTCTGACGTCCCGGCAGCAGACGACATATGACATAATATATCTATAGGTGCTACCTATTTACGAAAAAAAAAACGCAAGATAATTATAAACAAAAATTAAAGAGCATACTTTGGCCATAAAAAAGGATTTATAAGTAATTGACTAGACAATAATAATGTAAATGTCATGTTTCTTGCATTATTAAAACATATTTGGAATTCGTATTGATGTTGTCTATTATTTGAACAGAAAATTTAAATGAACGAGGTTAAAACATGAGGGCCAAGATGATCCTTAATCGATCACCTGCATTATGGCAAAGAAGCAAATAGATCAGCCCTTTTCTGATGCCACCTGGCGACTGCCTTTTTCAACCAGTCAATATGACTGGAACAAATTATGTAAGGGGTCACATTTCTGCTAAACCCTTTCCCTATTAGAGACGGTTTCTGAGGCCTATGCAACAGACGATTTAGGAAAAGATTGTCGCCACAAGAACAATTGCTTCTTATGAGAAAGTTATCCTTTTGCCACAATGTTTGATAAATAATTATACTTTGAATGAGTGAGTCAATAGCTCATGTATAGGAATTTGGGGTCTTTCATTTTGATACCACTTTTTTGCGGGAAACGACGTCGCTCCATTGACGTTACGCCAAGATGAAGTGTAACGGAAATGACGTCACGTCCTTCTTTGGCTACGATACAGTCAAAATTTAGTTTCGGGCGTAGAAGGCTAATGCTGTCGTTTTTTTGACGAACGGGAAAACATATTTCTTACAGATTTCCGTTTATTTTTAACTTTTCGTACAAATGTTAATTGCCACATAACACAGCACTTAAATGATCTTAAATATTGATTTTAAAAAAATGATTAAAAAGACGACAATAATTTTCAATCCGTGTTTTTCTGCTCATTTTATACATACCCAAAATACCGATTTAAAAAAAAAAAAAAAAGCCGACAATAATTTTCAATCTGTGTTTTACGTCTGCTTTTTATACATATCCAAAATGGCGGCCCCCATGGATTTTTCCAGTTTCATTTCAGAAAGCTTCATGGGTTATTGAAAAAAAAAAAAAAAAAAAAAAATATCACACCCGTTAACTTTAAGCGAAAAAAACCATTTATGTTTTTTTTTCGTATTATGTGCAGATACACATGTTAGTCTGGAACTACACTGATCGCACATGCTTAGATGTTGGTTTACGTGGAGCACCCCTCACATATTCAAGTTATAATTGCCATCTTTCAAAAACGACTTTCAGATTAAGAGCGAGCCTAGCATGAAGCAAACACAAATAGATAAATCAAAACAACGCTCGAGTTTTATAAAAAAGCATATGTACATGTAAATAAGCGTATTCCGTGTCTTTGTATTAAGATATCTAACCCTTTCCCACATACAAGGTATCTACAGCAGACGACTCTAAAAATAATATTAGTAAAATATCTATGAATGAAAATATGTTGATTGATTAGAGTTATAAATAACTTCGTCAAAAGAAGAAATTGCTAATAACGCAATGAAGCTTGTTGCTTTTTCCTAACCTTTTCTTACTGTATACCTTTTTTATTTGATATACCAAACATATTTTTTTTCTGACATATTGCATAGTTATATATGTATTTACTTTTGTCTAAGCCATATTCTTCCACTTTGTAAATGGCCAATGTAAACGGGATTGAATTTAATTGAATTAAATTGTTATTATGAACAATGTTTTCAAAAGTCGACTGCTGCATCTTTGTCAAGAAGCATCTGTATGTAGGTTAAACGTGTACATTCATCTAAATTGAGTTACAGATGAAAGAAATTTCTTTCAACAGTTCCAACCAAGATTTAACTTTCTTATCGTATTCTATAAGGCTAGTACATCTATTCAACTCACGAACGCGCAAGCTGTAATAAAATTTACGACAACTTTAGAGAGCCTGCGTTCTTACAAAGGAACTTGATATATGACGGAATGGTGAATCGTGATTGGAATGTCTGGCACATTACTCGCTGTTTTCTATTGTAAGAGAGCTGCGTCACTCGAAAACCGACCTTCAGTGCTATTGCACCGGTGATCAGTTTTATGAATCCTATTGTTCACTATTAATGTAGTTCTGATCATAAACGGACTACAACAGGGGCGTAGCTTGGCAATAATCAATGTGTAGTCTGTCTCGTGGGAAAATCAACATTGTGGACTCTGCGTAAAGTATCGACCCGGATCAGATTAAGCATGCCACACAGGCGTACCTGGAAATATACTTTTCGCCTCCTGTGGAGTTTCTGTTTCAGGAATCACTACTCTATCTATTCGCCCTTAGACGGAATGTGTCGGCCGGATCAGTCTGCGCGGACAGCGCAGGCTGATCTGGTCGATACATTACGCAGATGTGTATCGCCGCAGCTGCATTTTGGGGCATTTCTTAGTAACAAATGTGTAGGCACGTGCCTACAGTGCCTAAAGGGAGCTACGCCCCTGTACATCCCTTTTTTCTGTTCCTATATTTGAAATACATTTCATGAAATTGTCTAATTAATTGATCGACATACTTGGTACACCATTACAGTCTGGAGAACTTATTGAACTATAAGGACTTAATGATGTGCCTTATGATATAGAACAAATTTCAAGCAGCTAATGCCTTCTATAACGACTTTTATTAAATTAACACGTTTCCACTTGTAGACGCATTTATTCGCATTTACAACAGACGACTTCGTGGCAAATGGAAACATCTCTCTTTATTTGATAACAAAACTTTCATATATAGCTATATTCAATAATTTAAGCTAAACACTGTTTAAAGTCGTCTACCGCAGATTTGTTGTATGTGGGAAAAGGTTTTAAAAGTGCTAAGTAAACAACACGTACTAGAGACTGTCAGACGAGTTTTCGACTGTACGGTTTTGGATGTCCATTAATATTTATCCTGCAGAATTCTATCAGCGAAATGCATCAATAATGGAGCGGTGCTGGACGGCTGATTGATTGATTGATATGATACTTTCCACGAGAAAACCAACATAACAGCCTCTGCGTAATGTATCGACCCAGATAAACTTGCGCAGTCCGCGCAGGCTGATCCGGGCCGACACATTCCGTCTCAGGAGGATAGAGATATTGAGTAATGATTCCTGAAACAGAAAATCCACCGGGGGCTAAAAGTGTCAGTCCGGGTTAGCCTTTGCGGCATGCTTAGGTTGATCCGGGTCGACACTTTACTCAATATCCATAATGTTGGTTTTCTCGTGGGACGACTCATATAGGTTTATGCCGCGGCGGCATAGGGGCCTAACATGTTAATGGCCAATAGCAATTCTAGGGCCGCCGTCACATACTGTAGCAGTCACATATGTTAGTGGAGCCGCAGGGCATATTTTGAATTTGTTGAGACAGAAAACCTGCGGCTGCCGTACGGCCTTTGACGTGATGACGCACGGTCGCCTCAGATATGAATGATAATATACATATGAACAAAGACTGGTATATAAACGCTCTACGTACGGCGTAGACTGCCACGGGTACGGATGGCGTGCGACGAGCGTACGGGAGACGTGCGTGGGCTTTGCATTGCCCACATGGTGTGCCACATACCGCAAGGCCACCGTACGGGCACCGTAGGACCGCCTTAAAGCTACCCTTTGGCCGTCTTCATGGTGCCCTAGAGCAACTGTGGAATTCCTGCGGCTGCCGCAATGCTTTTATGATCCGCAAAAGTCAACTGTAATTCCTCAGTTACATTTGCTCAACGGCTAGGATACGGCGTCCATATGCCCCCGAAGTCGAGAGATACTTGCGGCGACCTCAGGGTCGCGCTATGGGCGTATCCTATCTTTTACAGGATATCGGCTTCGGCTTCGGGCAACAGTTCAGATGTCATCTCCTCCACCACGGGACAACAGTTTTGACTGTTAGCCCAAATAACCATGAAATAACTGTTTACTTATCCATAGTAGATTATCGAAACGTTCTATGCCTATAGGGCAAAGTAACCAAATGTGTACTGATTCACGGTAGATTATCGAAACTTTCTATGACTTATAGGCGAAGTAACCAAAGGTGTACTGATTCACAGTAGATTATCGAAAATAATATGACATATTGTTGAAGTAACCAAATGTGTACTGATTCACAGAAGATTATCGAAACTTTCTATAACTAACAGGCGAAGTAACCAAATGTGAACTGATTCACAGTATATTATCGAAACTTTCTATGACTAAAAGGCGAAGAGAAAGATGCCTTACGTTTGTTTTTTGCAGAGCACAATTCATTAATACACTATTCTTAAATATATTTTGCTGCTTTCTACAACTCGTTTGATGCGTATGCTTTCCTTTGCCATTTGTGTTTATATATCAAAGATGTGCTTGTCCTTTACCTTGTTGAAAATTGTTCTCCATTTATTTCAAGCAGACGGCTTAAGCATATCATAAGCATAAGTTTATATCATATGCTAAAGGAATATTCAGGGCGAAATATATTTTCGTAAATACGCGCAGTGCAAAGCGTTCAAAAGAATATCAAAATTGTAAAAAAAAATATTGCCAGTATCACTGCTATGGTTTTCTTATCTCTTTCAACGCCAAAGGCAATATTGAGCTTTTTGCAAACAATGCAGATTCAGGTGAGTCAGCTCGTTACGAGCTGTCTCACCTGAAAACTGCATTGTTTGGCTGTGAGTTATAAAAATATTCCAAAAATCCTATAACATGAAAATAAAGTCGTCCGAGTTTGAACATGGAAGAGTCTACTTTAAACAATTCGGCGCTGAAAGGGTTAAATGCCATAATAAACGTTCGGGATTTTAAACTGGTACATGGACTTTAAAGCGAAATGACTAGGTCACATATTCAGATGAAGAAAATAAAAAAGCCAGAATCCCTTTCCAATATATACATACACATTCCGATATATGTGCCTCTAGAGTAGACGACTTTTGAAAACATTTTGACAAAAAGATGAATTGCTCATAATGAACAATTTCCACCATGCTTTCAACTCTTTTAAATAATAAAACTTCCGTTTACAGATATCTGGCTTATAATATTTGCCTAGATATTTTCAGTCGTCTGCCGCAGATTTACCATTTATGGAAAACAGATAAGAACTATTTGAAATGTTAACTAACAGGGGAATTAAAACGAGGTAGACTTGGAAACATACATAGCGAAAAACAACTCCAGGAAAAGGCCAAACAAGACGAAATGTTTTCGCAACAGCTATACTAACCAGGAAAATATAGACAAGGATGGGGGAGCTGGCTTTAGTTGTATGTACTGGTAAACAAGAGAAAATAGATAGGTAGATATAGTTTACTGTGAATGCGTACATTGTATTTAATACTATATATGTGTGAAAATACAATGGATATATATGGCACCTTCCCAAAGGCTGTCTGCGTTCAACAATGATAAACAAGTTGTGTCCATCCCGAAATTAGCGAAGACATTATCGACCCTTATAAACAAAAGCTAAGATTTCTCTCCCGCATTGTTGATAGTTTGGCATCAAACAATGAAACCAATCGAATGCATCAAATATGAATATAAATGATAATCACATGATATTCATTCTCTCCCGCAATGGTAATAGTTTGGCATCAAACCACGGAACCTATCGAATGTACGAAATATTAAAATTAATCACATGAGTCTAAAAGATAAGTACTTTATATTCATTCTCTCCGAAATGTTGACAGTTTGGCATCAAACCATGGAACTTATCGAATGTATCAAGTATGAATATAAAAGACAATCACATGACTGCCTGACTTGGAATAAACTGTTTGATTTTAAAATCATACACTTGATTGATTGTTTGGTACTAAACGCGAAGTTCAACACTTATAGCACGGCGTTTCCTGGACAAGTTACCAGTACTACTGGTCCATTTACCCTGACACCAGCGAGCTAGTCGTAATTCTAACACGACAGTCCTAAGCGCAAAGGAGAGAAGCCAATACTACCATATTGTGGGTATGATCCGACCAGGGATCGACCCCGCGACCTCCACACCCGAGGCGGACGCTCAACATCTACATGTATGTTGGATATAATTACTTTGTTTCTCGGTAATAATGTTTACATGATCCTGGAATTTACAAAGTTGGTTTATACTATTATGACTTGATATCCAATCAAAATGGATACTGTTTCTTGAATCCTTCTATGAGTAATTGGCAAACATTGAAGACCCTTATAAAGTTGCGTGGGTGACCATATTGATCTGGTTCTACATAAAGTGCACTGAAGTTGATTTTGCGTAGAGTGCTGCTCGTTTATTTTCTTAAAGCTCAGGATCAGGTAAATATAGTCGAGAAATAGCAGACATCACAATATAGTGGCATCACAATATAGCAGACATCACAATATAGCAGACAATATAGCAGACATCACAATATAGCAGACATCACAATATAGTGGCATCACAATATAGCGGCATCACAAAATAACAGACATCACAATATAGTGGCATTACAATATAGTGGTATCACAATATAGCAGACATCACAAGATAGCAGACATCACAATATAGCAGACATCACAATATAGTGGCATCACAATATAGCGGCATCACAAAATAACAGACATCAGACTATAGCAGACATCACAATATAGTGGCATTACAATATAGTGGTATCACAATATAGCAGATATCACAATATAGCAGATATCACAATATAGCAGCATCAAGGTTGTATTCTAATGTTTACATAACTAAACAGTTGTCAGAAGGTTGTTAGCAGAACCCACTGAATATTGATTAATTGTTTGGTGTTTTTCGCAGTTTCAAACAAGTTTTCAGCTATATAACGGCGTTTCCTGTGTAAGTTACCAGTACTACTGGTCCTTTAACTTGACACCAGCCAGCCAGTCATAATGCTACACTCGCAATCCTGAGCGCCAAGTAGGGCAGCCATTATTACTATTTCAAAGGCTTTGGGAAAATCCCGCCGGGAATCGAACCCACGACCTCAAGCACCCGATGCGGACGCTTTAGCACTACATCATCGAAGCGGTACCCCATTTATTAGATTACAGCACTAGCACACGGCCGAGTGCAGGTTAGGTAAGTTAAGTAAATCTGCCTACAACAAATGCTCATACTTATAGGCTTTGTGTTGCGAGCCTCTGCATACGCTCAATATAAACCCTCTCCCATGCAGCAGACGACTTTTAAATCATATGCAAAGAAATATGGAATACATGTATGTCTATAAACGAAAGTATGATTACTGACATGAGTTGAAAACAGTTGAAAACATCTTGGCAAAAGAAATACTTACTATTATGAGCATATTTTCCTTTTCAACACATTTCATAAGATGTCTGCTGGTTTTGCATCTGCAAGTGGGAAAGGCTTAATGGAGCCCCCTTTTCCGACTGCATGTTATATTGTCTTTTTGTATCTAGCAGAAATTCGCTATGTAAAACTAACAAGCATCACGTCTATGCCGAAACGGGAAAACCACGTGACCCTATCCGGCATGACTTATACGAGAACCAGTAGAACGAATCTCGCATGATAAACGTTAATTCTCCCCGAGACCTTAGAAATTTATTGGCGCCAATACTTTTGAAATCAATGTTACGAAACGATGAATTGCTCATAATGATAAATTTCTCATTTTGCCACCATGGTTTCAACTCTTTCAATAATAATACTTTCGTTTACAGATGTCTGTCTTATATTTTTTGCCGTGATATTTGTAGTCGTCTGCCGCAGATTTACCATATATGGAAAAGGGATAAGAACTATTTGAAATGTAAACTAACAGGGGAATAACAATGAGGTAGACTTGGATACATAGCGAAAAACAATTCCAAGAAAAAGCCAAACGAGACGGAATGTTTTGGCAACATCTATACTAACCAGGAAAATATAGACAAGGATGGGGGAGCTGGCGTTAGTTGTATGTACTGGTAAACAAGAGAAACTAGATAGGTAGATAGGTAGATTTACTGTTTACTGTGAATGCGCACATTGTTTTTAATACTATATATGTGTGAATATACAATGGATATATATGGCACCTCCCCAAAGGTTGTTTCTGTACAACAAAGATAAACAAGTTGTGTCCATCCCGAAATTAGCGAAGATATTATCGACCCTTATAAACAAAAGCTAAGATTTCTCTCCCGCATTGTTGATAGTTTGGAATCAAACCATGAAACCAATCGAACGCATCAAATATGAATATAAATGATAATCACATGATATTCATTCTCTCCCGCAATGGTAATAGTTTGGCATCAAACCACGGACCTTATAGAATGTATGAAATATTAAAATTAATCACATGAGTCTAAAAGATAAGTACTTTATGTTCATTCTCTCCGAAATGTTGATAGTTTGGTATCAAACCAATCTAACCTATCGTATGTATCAACTATTAGTATAAAAGATAATCATATGATCATCATTCTCTCCGGCGATGTTGGCAGTTTGGCATCAAACCATGGAACTTATCGAATGCATTAAATATGAGTATAAAAGATAACCAATTCAATTCTTTTATTTTCATCTGACTTCCGATTGATTGATTGTTTAGTGCTTTAACACTTTCCCTCATATAAACGCTTTCTGACGCCTCTGCAGCAGACGGTTTTTTGAAAACATAGTGACAAAAGAAGACATTGCTCAAAACCAGCAAGTTCTCCTTTTTTTTTCAATGTTTTCCACTTTTAGTCATAGGTTATCCATTCAATTATAGAGATTTTCTATTTTTTGACAAAATATGTTTAAAGTCGTCTGCTGCAGAATTGTCGTATGAGGGAAAAGGGTTAAGCCGCTTTTAACGATGTTTCTGTTATATAACGGTGTTTCCTGGATAAGTTACCAGTACTACTGGTCCATTTATCCAGAACAACAGCCAGTCAATCGTTGTGGGAACCCCACAACCATGAGCGCATAGGAGGGCAGCCATTACTACCATTGTTAAAGTCTTACAACCATACGAAGCTGCAAATAAATTAACGATGATCTGCAAAAACCAACCTAAACGAAATTATTCAAAGTCTTTGAAAAATACTTGCCTGCACACCAATGCTAATGAATCCAAAAGAATGTGCCTGGAAACCTTCTTTGACTAATTGGGAAATAGTGTTTGAGAAAGATCAGACCGTGCGGATATACACTAGTCGTAAATGCCTTTTAGTTGTTATTCGCAGAGCGCTCTCCAAATGTTGATCTCATAAAATGAAAAAATAATTCAGAGCTTTTTTTTTTAAATTTTAGACACATTTTTCAAAGTCCTTTTCAAAGTCAGAGCCCTTACTACCATTTCAAAGGTTTTGTGATGATCCTGTCGGGGATCGAACCCACGACCTCCCGCACCCGATGCGGACGATCTACCAATGCACAACCGAGGCGGTACCCCATTTATTATATTACAGCTATAGGGAAACATTTATTAGATTACAGCTATAGGGAAACTTTTATTAGATTACAGCTATAGGGAAACATTTATTAGATTACAGCTACAGGGAAACTAACCCAGACTCCCTTGTATCTAACTTTGTCTGCTCGCCAAATAGTTAATACTGCACGGCGAGGGTAAATAAACACAAACAAACAAACCAAATGCTCGCGTCTAGGCTTTGTGTTGCGAGACTCTTCATACGCTCAATATAAACTCTCTTCTATGCAGCAGACCACTTTAAATAATCTGGAAAGAAATATGGTACACTTGTTTGTCTATAAACGAAAGTATGATTACTGACATGAGTTAAAAAGAGTTGAAAACATCTTGGCAAAAGGAATAATTACTGTTATGAGCATGTTTTCCTTTTGCCACAGAGTTTTCATAAAAATGTCTGCTGTGTTGGCGTCCGCAAGTGGGAAAGGGTTAATGGAGCCCCTTTTCCGACTGTATGATATATTATTGTCCTATTGGTATCTACAGAAATTCGCTATATTCAACTTACAAGCATCACGTCTAGGCCGAAAAGGGGAAGTCACGTGTCCCTACTTGACCCGGCTTACTTTTTTCCGACAAACTGTACGATACTTATACGAGAACCAGTAGAAACGAATCTCGCATGGTAAACGTTAATTCTCCCCGAGACCTTAGAAACATATTGGCGCCAAGGTATGAGTAATTATGAATATATGCGTCACTTCAGAAGGAAATGCGTCTTGTTGCACCTGCGAGCAATGCAGTCACGTCGATCATGCGCATACGCACTGTTTCGCAATAACAATTTCTCTACGACTATAGTTTAACCCTTTCCCTCATACGACAATTCTGCAGCAGACGACTTTAAACGTATTTTGTCAAACAATAGAAAATCTCCATAATTGAATGGATAACCTATGACAAAAAGTGGAAAACATTGTGGCAAAAGGAGAAATTGCACGTTTTGTGCAATTTCTTCTTTTGTCACTATGTTTTCAAAAAGCCGTCTGCTGCAGAGGCGTCAAACAGCGTCTATATGAGGGAAAGGGTTAAAGTTGATTGGTGGAGCTTAACGCCGTTTTCAACGCTATTTGAGGGGTAATATCATAACGGGCAGTTTACCTCACGTGTTTCTCGCGCCAGTACTCAACACAACATTCTTCCCAAGTACCTGACTACATGTACCTTCCCATATATACTATTTAGTCCATTGATGGAAGACGAATAACTCTTTTATCAATCATCCAAAATAATGAATGGCCGAGCCGGGGTTCGAACACACGACCGTTTTTGGAACAATACAATGCATACTATTTTATTTTATGTAAAGATTGGGGGATTGGAAAGAAGCACCGCCTTCTTTTCGCCACTCGCAGTTTTTATGTCACCAATACAAATAAATGCAACGTTTTTCCCTATCATCAAGTTATATTATGAGTAATCTTAGGTAATGTCTTTTCAGACTTAAGTAGACACATTTCGCCTATAAATTATGTTTGTCTTAACAAAGACTTGAATGCATGTTTTCTTGTGCTGTATGTTTGTATGGTGTGTTCAATTGAATGTCTTGTGTCAGACTTATGATACATTTCGGCTATGAAGTGCATGTTGATCAGATCATATATTGGCATTTGCTTTAACAAAGACTCAACGCTTTCCCAAATATAGGCGCCTTCTGACGCCTTTGCAGCAGACGACTTTTGAAAACAATATTGCAAAAGGAGATATTGCTCAAAATGTTCAGCAAATATAACTTCATTTATAGAGAATTGTCGTGCTTTTGGATAGATCTTTTCAAAAACGTCTGGTTCATAATTGTTATATGTGGGAAAGGGTTCAATGCATCTGGTCGTGTGCTCTCTGTTAGTAACCTGTGTTCAATTGATTGAATTGCGTCATTGATGCAAGTCAACTATGTCAAGTCCATTATATTCCAGTATGTATAAGGTTGTATAGTTAAGTACCACAGCTTTGTGAACAAAATATAACACGACGTAGATAAAGAGACTGTGAGCGGGAAAATGTTAATATTTCTATACAGCGTAGGTTCAGATCAGCCTGTATTTCTGCTCTGTCTGATCATAATCTTAACAAGTTGACATAATCTTCTAAGAAGCTTATGTAATTTATTTGAGAAAAGGAAAGATTTCGGTCAGTCTTTCCGTATTCACAGGCTGTTCCGAATTGTCATTTTTCACAAAAAGTCAGTTTGTACCTTTTCGCACACACGTGCTCATATCACGTGCTCATATATAAGAATACAATTCTTAAAGTATACTTACTGTTCATACCCATTGATGACATTTAATTCTCTTGCACATACATATACTTTCTGATGCCTCTACAGCAGACCACATTTGAAATTATTGTAGCAAAATGAGTAATTGATCTTCAAGAGTAAGTTTTCCAAGTGTCAGAATGTTTTCAATGTTATTCAACAATTGCTCTTTCATTTATAGAGGTTTTCCATCTTTTTCTCTCAATGTTTTCAAAGTTGTCTATTGCAGATTTGTTGCATGTGAGAAAGGGATGGTTAAGAATTAGATTTAGTCACGAACAAAATGTCCTTAAGAACTTTTAAATCAATGGCCAATTCGGATGAAATTGCGTTACTGTTTACTTCTAGTTGCCTTCACCACTGTGAATACATTTTGATCTCTGTCATCTCAATAGAACAAAGAAAAGTTTATTAAAGGAAAACGGGTCACCTACATCAATTATTCGATGCGCAACCCCTGGTTATCATAAGTGACTGCACATTTTATCTGGTACAACCACAACTTCTTAGACAACACGAGGGATTGGCGTGAAATGGTTGTAACTAAAATTGGTATTTGTTTACCAAGGTTAATCACCTCGCCATTAAGTCTTTAAAAGCGTTAAATCATTTTTCTTGGTAAACAATGGAAATTTAGGTGCCATTGCTCGTTCTGAGCAATGACACCTAAATTTGCATTGTTTACAAATGGGTCAAAATTGCCCCTAAACCAGGGTTTTCAAAATAGGTTTTTAGTTACAACCGTTTCACGCCAAGCCCTCGAACAAGTTACTACCAAAAAAAGAACAGCTCAACAACACGATATATTTATTTAATGAAGTTATACATTTTCAGTTAAGGTATGCCGTATGATTGCATTTCGAAATAATAAGTGGATAGACGCTGGTTCTAACTCATTTATAGTCACGCGAAAACCGACCTTTAGTTGTTGTTAATTCAATGACAATTAATTAGAAATAGAGCCAGTGCATGAGAAAAGGTACAAGTTCTCCTTCTATATTGTGTAGGCTCAGATCGGCCTCTTTCACTTGCTCCGTCTTATCGTAATCTACATATTTTAACAGAAACTTCTAACAAACATGTGTAAGTAATACGTGAAATGTGTACATTTTGATCAGACTGTCTGGATGTACGGACTGATCTGTTTTTGGTCTGCAGCCACGACCGCTCTCAAAACGAAGTTTGCACCATATAAGCCCTCCAACGAGAAAACCAACAGCGTGGATCTGCTTTAAGTATCGACACGGATCAGCCTAAGCATACTGCGCAGGCCAACCCGGGCAGACACTTTTCGCCTCCAATGGATTTTCTGTTTCATGCCTCTATCCCCCGGAGACGGAATGTGTCGGCCCTGGATTAGCCTGTGCGGACTGTGCAGGCTGGTCGTGAGGGGGGGGGGGGGGGGTTGATACATTACGCAGAGTCGATACTGTTGGTTTTCTCGTGAAACGGCTATTATGGTTGAGCATTCAATCTTCATGATCATCAATTGTGTTCTTAACGTCATTATGCTCACCTTTTGAACACGGGACCTTTAATTAACAGCCAACTGAGAAAGTGTTAAACTATTCTTTGTGTATCAAGTTTAATTTAGTCCTCGGAAAGTGCTTATGTGCATTGTTGTTCGGGTACACGACTATCCGTTTTTTTCTGGATCACCTCTCATATAATATCATGTGAGCCGAACCTTTCGTTTTAAGGGCTTTATGAACCTGCTCACAGTGAAGACCAAGGCTAACCTCTGCCTCTACAGTCCAACTAGAGTCTTCACCGTACGCATATTTGGTATACATTCCTGATTTTACATTCTGGCTAAAACCTTGAAGTGTAGTTATACAAATTCAGCGCAAATAATGAATAATCTTTTCCCCACATACAATTAATCTGTATCAAAGAACTTTGAAAGGATTTAAACAGTAATATGAACTTTATAAAGGATGGTACAATTATTGATTATTGGTATGAGCAGTTTCCTCTTTTGCCATAAAGTAGCCGCCTGTTGCATATGTGTAAAAACACTTCGTGCAACTGAGAAAACATTAATGATGCGAAAGCGGTTCCAAAGCTCTAGACGCGACTTTTGTAAAATAGCACCAGAGCCTTAACCTTTTTCATTACGCAATAAATCAAATCTGCAGCAAATAACTTTGAACAATTCCTCACTTTTCCACAACTGTTCTTAACATCATCGGATGCAAATGTGTCAAAAAGCGTCTGTCAGTGGGAAAAGATTACAAGATTTTTGATGAGGCAGCAACCCAAGTTCCTCATAGCATTTAATCATTTTAACAATTTTGAAAGCAGCCCCATCTAAGGAAATTATTGGTGAGAGTTGTTACTAGGAAACTGTTAACAGGCCATATTGGGTTGACTGTGAAAACTTGTTGAAATCGACTTTAAGTTTAAACAAACTTTAACAAATAAGTAAAGTTGTATTTCTTGTCAATTCATTGTTGTTTTCGCACGCATCGCTGATTGCTTTGTCTATGTCCGCAATTTTGTCAAAAGGTAGTCCCCGGAAGGAAAATATTAAGTAACGTCCCTTGGCAATCAAGGGACGTTACCTAGTTATCGAAAAGAGCACGTACATTTGTTTAACGACTTTATACAACTACAAGCGTATTCATGGTGATAATAACCGAGTGCCAGTTATCTAAAAATACTTTACGGAACCCGCAGTTGAATCAGCACCCATCCCATGTTTTGCTGTTGTGTGAAGCTGTTTCTATAACGACCTGTCATTCACAATGACGTGTGTCAATCTATTACCTGATGCAGACGACTTTTAACTTCTCTCGGAAAAGGGAGATATTTGCCCAAAACGAGCAATTTCTCGTTTTCCCACCGTTTTCATCTCTGAATGAAAAATGCTTAAAAGGTCTAGAATATGTACTTATATATATCATTTTTGGAATTATTTCACATCATATGAATATAAAAAATCATATAGGCATTAATGGCTTAAATGTCTCAATATCCATAGTAACTTGAAAATGTTTAAACTGACACTCTATTAGAACAGTTACCATGGTAAATATCGATATTTATTACTGTCAGAATGACGTGCGGTTACATATTATTTACCGTACAAACTTCATCCACTAAATAGTGCATGTTTTATGTTTTATTCAGAAACAACATACATGAATCTCGTCATACACAACATATGTTCACTGAACAGTACATGTTTTATTGAAAAACATAAACACAACATACATGAATCGTTTCATACAACACATTTTTATACATGAATTAAAGCAAATCAACATGAGATACATGTACACAACATACATAAACATTTTGTTAGAATGTTAATTGTATATATATTAGTCAAACCTGTGTTTAAAGACCATCCATGGGAAAAAAACAGTCTGGTCTTTGTTCACAGGTTGTCTGTACTTACAGGGTCATTTATGCAGAAAATGAGTAATTGGGAAATAAAAAGTGTGGTTGCTATATAGAAAGGGAATTGCTAAACAAAGGTGGTCTCTATAGTACAGGTTTGACTGTATATACTACATAGAGGATGAACAATTTCGTGTATAGACAAGAGTATATGCATGGTAAATATGATAGACTACTGGCAGGGGCGTAGCTGCCTTTAGGCACTGTAGGCCCGTGCCTACACATTTGTTCCGCGTAGACTAATCCGGCCGACACATTCCGTCTTAGGGGGATAGATGTATAGAGTAGTTATTCCTGAAACAGAAAATCCACAGGAGGCGAAAAGTGTCTATCCGGGTAGGCCTGTGTGGCATGCTTAGGCTGATCCGGATCGATACTTTACGCAGAGTCCACAATGTTGATTTTCTCACGAGACGGCCTACACATTGATTATTGTAAAGCTACGCCCCTGAATGGTTATATTTTACTCTTACTATTTCTACGTTTTGTTATAGAAAATATATACTAAGCTAGTTTGTGCAATGCTTACTGTGTAGTTTGGTGAATTTAAAGACATTCAAACGGGTGATATAGTACTTTTCGACACTTCCATTCGAATTGAATTGAATTGAAAATGAGGATATAAGTTTGTTTGTCCATGAGGTTAAAGATGTATCATATATCAAACTTAGAACATAGAACATATGTAGTGATTATAAACATACATACAATGTTTCGAACCAAATACAATAAATTAACAAATCAAAATACAAGAGAAAAAAAAAAAAAATATGTAGAGACATGTTTGACTGGGTTTCAGCATTATTATAAAGATGCTCATTTCGATCTTTATAACATTCATGAATATAAATACATAGATTTAATACTTCATTTTTCTTTGCAGAATTCAACAAGCTTAACAATTTATATATATACACTTGGGTTTTTCCAATAAATCTTATTGATATATTTTTGCCTGTTACGAAGATACCAAAAAAGTGTGAAATTCGTCATCAATTTCATTAGCATTACAATACACACACACTTAGTCTGATTGTAAATTTCGGTTTCTTCCATATCTGCCAGTTTCAATCCTTAATCTGTGTGCCGGAATACGCATCTGAGTCAGCAGATATCTATACTGGCTATTGCTTATCATATCTAAGTATGTCTCATATCTAAAGTCAGTTTTGATATGCTTATAAATAAGAAGGTTACCATTACTTAACATATCAACTCTCCAATTGTGTACAAAACAGTCACTTAATCTTTGTTTCAAACCATTTAAAACCCATGTTTTGTTTACATTATGTGAATTTTGCCATATATAACCATAGCCATTTTTAAATAAAATGTTTTTAACTCTGCTGGCCCAGTTTTGTTTTCCATTAATACAGTCTAACACTTGTATGATACTTGAATTATACAATTATTAGAATTGACTACTTTAAACCAATATTTAATAAAACGTATTAACTGGTTTATGTAAAGAGGATATCGTCCAATTTCTCCATATAAACCAGCATTGCTTGTTCGAGTTTTCACACGTAGTTGTCTTTTACAATATTTCAAGTGTAAACGCACCAAATTTCACAGGAGTAGTCAATATTGATCCGACAAAGGAATCAAATAATTGAAGATAAGTGTTTATTGTTAAGGTAGTAAGACCCTAATGGGCATCATTTCAAACTATGATCAGCTTGATAATTTCTTAATGTGTATCATTTACTGGATTCAAAAACAAAATAAATTTAAAAGAAATTTACCGTCAAATAACAATTTTATTTTAATTTTAATTACCCTACCCCCATTTCAGAATTTTCGATAAAAACGACATCACCCGAAAGACAAGAAAAAATCCTTTATTTCATTTATTTTTCAACATTTTGGTAATAATTTGGTATCAAAGTAACAAGAAATATATTTGCTTTCAGAAATAATACATAATTGATCACATCACCAACAAATATAATCAAACTGTACTGAAATAGCCGTATGGTATTACAATGTTAACATACTGTTTAGACCGAGTAAAATTGGAACATCGACGTTTAAAAGATAAATCAACAAGTTCTAGAAATACTCATGACCTGTTCTTTATTAATAATTAATTTTAACATTTTGGGAACAATATGCCAAAAAATCAAAATGTTTTACCGTCTCATTTTTAAAGAAATAGAGTTTGAAATTCCCAACCACCTATTTCAGCCGTGACTCTTCAAAAAAGCTAATATTTATGTGTAGAAATGTATTTAATTACTTTTTAATGAAAATACAATATTAACTTCTGTAAAAAATGTTAGCTTATGAAAACAAAGAAGAACAAGAGTGCCAGTGCCGCCACAATATACGCCGCCACAAAATATAAAGATCAAGATTGGTCCTTTTAAGTATTGCTTTTATCATGTCTGTATACTTAAGCTCAAAATGAAGTCTGTGAGACCAGTTAGCTTAGCTGGAAGAGACAGGGACCTGAGATCATGGTTGCCTGGGTAGTAGGTTCGATCCCTGCAGGGGCAGCCGGTGTGTTTCCTTGAGCAAAACAGTTTATCCACACTTGTTCAGAGTTGAAAGTCTTACTCTGCTTACCAGTCTAGCTGACTTTGGTATTAACTAATAAACAGAGATAGAACCCTATAGAGGCTTCCGATATGAAAGTAGGTCAAATGGCAGTGTCGATATGTATCCTTTTTTCCTTCTGAGCATAACTCTTGCAAAAATCACTCTACCGGATAATCCCTGCTTTATGCACTTCTACCTGTTTGGAAACTTGAGTTGCGTTCTCAAGTGAATATGCTATAGAGACCAAGTTTCGAAAGGCATAACTATTGCAAAAATTGCTGAACCGGAAAATCCCTGCTTCATGCACATCTACCCATTATAGTAATGATATTGACCAAGTTTTGAAAAGATTCAGTCAGAAACGTAGGAAGAGTTGCGTTCACAAGCCGCAATATCAATCAGCTACAGAGACTAAGTTACAAGGGACATAAATCTTGCAAAAATCAATGAACCGGAAAATCGCCGCTTCATGCACATCTACCCATTATAGTAATGACATTGACCAAGTTTTGAAAAGATTCGGTCAGAAACATAGGAGGAGTTGCGTTCACAAGGCTGCAATATCAATCAGCTACAGAGACTAAGTTACAAGGGACATAAATCTTGCAAATATCAATGAACCGGAAAATCGCCGCTTCATGCACATCTACGCATTATAGTTATGACATTGACCAAGATTTGAAAAGATACGGTCAGAAACGTAGGAGGAGTTGCGTTCACAAGAAATGGACGTACGGACGTACCGACGGACGGACTCATGAGAGAGTACTTGCGGGGTTATTTCGTTTGATGTTTTACTTGTGGGGTGCACTTGGGCCGGTGCACCCCACAAGTATGCAATTCATTCCGTAATTAACCCCGTTTTACGGAATGAATAACATTAATATGCAAATGAGATACCTGTTATAAAAAATTAAAAAAAACCTATTTATCTAAGTGTCTTTATAAGGGTGGGCTTTAGGAAAAACACGCACCCCACAAGTACTCTCTCATGCGGACGGACAGACGGAGAAGATGACGCCAATATACGACCGCCTCCGGCGGCGTATAAAAAAAGAAAAAAATAGTTGTGCTTCTGGATGGATTCGGACCACTACCTCTACCTTGAAACCCTCAAAAGATTTGTAGTCCTGTGCTTAACAACATAGGCTAAATCATTAATCAAAGCGCTGATAGCACTTATGAGCGAAGTACCTTCATTGGTGTTGACGCTGTAACTGTGAAAACCAGCATGGCAATAAGTATAAGACCTGTCTTAGGTTCAACACATAAGAAACAAATGAATTCTGTATTACAAAAAAAAATCCTTTAACACTTTCCCTCATACGGCAATTCTGTAGCAGACGACTTTGAACATATTTTTTACAAGAAATGGAAACTCTCTATATTTGAATGGAAAACATAAGACTAAAAGTTGAAAACAGAGTGACAAAAGGAGAAATTGCACATGTTGTGCAATTTCTCCTTTTGTCACTATTTTTTTTCAAAAAGCCGTCTGCTGTAGATGCGTCAGAAAGCGTCTATATGAGGGAAAGGGTTACACTTTCTATGATTAATTTGCTTGTGCAATGCAGATCCTGATCGGAATACGCAGATGCGCTAATTGACCTTAAAGAACAATTTGAGTATCTGTCCATTCGCAGTAAATAATGCAATAACACTACCTTGGTATTATCATGGATAAATGTATTGTTGTTGAAACAACTTGACTGTATACATGAATGTAACACATTTTACATCTTATTTGCATCAACATATATGGGCTTACCCTTATTGTTGAAAGTGCTACTTTTGATACAAAAAAAGGTTATGCAAAATATTATTTTATCCTTGTGTATGTTTATCCGAAAGACATTAATTAAACCTTAATTCAAAACACAGAGGAAAGGAATAAAGGAATAGACCATTTATTCATGCCCTGTATGACCGCTCTCTGAACTTATTGAGCGAGAATCAGTTATATAATCGAGATAGTAACAGGAGACCTCATAACCGTTTATGATATCTGATAGTTTTACAACTAACTTACACTTTTTCTCTAAACCGATATTAGAGGCCGGCGAATTGGAACATATATATCCAAACAAAAATATGGGAATAATAAGTTTAACTGAATAAAGCGGGAAGCGTTGGCACAATGATTTTCAAAAGTGTTCTGCTTAATTTTCCCTAATATAGGTTATACACTGTCCCTGCCTAATAACATGAACGCAGATAAGTGGCGGAAAATGGTATAAGAATAGCTGTAGAAAAGTGTGTGACATCTAGAATATTGAATTAATCTTCATGCTACAGGTTTGAGACATTGTGTAAAAGGAAGTTTTGAGTAATTGTTACATTTTCTAGAAATGTTTTCAAAATTCACCCGCTTCATTTGTATCGTATTCTATCATGTAAAGGGTGAACACTGACAGTTCATTAATGAAAACGTTCGAAGCCTGCCATTTCAAAGTGTTCCTCTGAGTTTATCAGTTGTCTGTGTATATACATTATGACATTATAAAACGTTGTTTAAAGTGACTGGGTGACTAGTCTACAGTGTGATAATATTGAATGAAATCAAAAGTATTTGACATTGTACATATTGATAACAATCTAGTCCACAGCGGAATTACTTTTTGAACTCATTCATGAGGAAGGCGGACTCGGGCAAAAAGGCGTGTCGAAAGTAGTGCGATGCGAATGAAAGCCAATCAAATGAAGTAATCTCAAATCCTTCCGCAGTTGAGTGTGGTTGCAGCTTTAAGTTTGATTTTCGAAAGCAGGCATGCTATGAGCTTTCGGATCGCTTCGCGACCCTTCGCTCAAAAATGGAGGTTACTACCTTAAGTCGTAATTCTTTGTGTGTGATTATAATGCGTTCATTCCCGATAACTGTATTACGATGCGAAGTTTCAACAGTTTCAACAGTTTATTGATTTCTAGTATTCAAAGGCCACCGGCCCACAATACAATAATTTAGAGCATTGATAATATAGTAAATATTATAACACAAATACAATGCAATACACAATATTATAATAGCAAAAAAATGCGAAGTGAACGACCCTGTGTAATTTAGTACAGTACCTAGGTACTTGAAACTGTTCACTTCGTCAATCTCTGCTTTATCGTAATAGAACTTTTCCTTAACAAAGCGATCTTGTTTCCCCATTGATTATTTAACCCTTTCCCACATATAGACGCTTTCAGAAGCCTCTGCAGCAGAAGACTTTTGAAAGGTGACCTTGCTGATGATGAGCAATTTCACCATTTGCCACAATGTTTTCCACTCTATTTAATAATCAAACTTTCAATAATGAAGATTTTCACATTTTTGATAGGATGTTTTCAAAGACGTCTGCTACATAGTTGTTGTATGTGGGAAAGGGTTAAGCGCTGTTATAAACAGTTTTACTATCTCGGCGGTCTGTTCATCAATATACATGTAGCTAGGTGTTTTCTGGATTTCTCACGACAGCTCTCCATACACCAGTCTTCAGAGGCACATGGATCGACTATTTCGAGGGCTTGGCGTGAAACGGTTGTAACTAAAAACCTATTTTGTAAACCCTTGTTTAGGGGCAATTTTGACCCTTTTGTAAACAATGAAAATTTAGGTGCCATTGCTCAGAACGAAATGATTTAACGCTTATAAAGACTTTATGGCGAGGTGATTAACCTTGGTAACAAAATACCAATTTTAGTTACAACCGTTTCACGCCAAGCCATCGATTTCATCCATTGGCACGAATCATGCTAGTCACAATGACTCTTGTCAATTATCAGAGATAACAAATGGTCGAATTCATCTCTCCCGTATTGGTGTTAAACCCTTATTGTTAGCGACTGAGCTATCGCGGATCTTTATGAACGCCAACACCTACACTGAGTGAAGGTATACCAACATTGTTTTCGTTCGCGGATTGTTATATCGTGATAGCACATCGCTAATTTGGTGTCACGTGTTGAAAACGTGCACATGACGACCGATTCACACATGCTCTCAACCAATATGTTACTTTTTGACACATAGCAAATACATAGGCCACTCTGTTGTGTGTATTTGTGTTTGTCCGATTGTCTGTTGTAAAATTGGTATATGTGGGAAAGGATTATTACGGTGTTCAGTTAGGGCCATCATAGCATCGCTCCATCACCATCGTGTCATCGTGTCATTGCGTCATCGTCATCGTGTCATCGTGTCATTGCTTGTTGACAGCGCGGTAGCACGATGGCCCTAACGGAACACCGTAAATTATGCATGCACAGGGTTTATAAATTAAATGAGGACTGCATGGTGTACAACTTGTGATCCCATTGTGGAGTCAGATTAGCCAGTGCATGAGCGAAATAACTCAATTACTCCCCGCCTTCATGTATAAATGCACTAGATGTACATTTGGGGAAAGATCTACACGTGTATCCATATTGGTATAGCGTCCGTGCATCTTTAAGTTAACCCTTTCCCTCATATAGACGCTTTCTGACGCCTCTGCAGCAGACGACTTTTTGAAAACATAGTAACAAAAGAAGAAATTGCACAAAACGTGCAATTTCTCCTTTTGTCACAATGTTTTCCACTTTTAGTCATAGGTTATCCATTCAATTATAGAGATTTTCTATTATTTGACAAAATATGTTCAAAGTCGTCTGCTGCAAAATTGTCGTATGAGGGAAAGGGTTAAGCTTTATCGGAGACGCCATCAGAATCCAGAATCGTACTTCGCCAAGAACACAGAAATTTTGCTTCGGGCTATGGTTGAGATAATATTTCGTTGAGTGAACAATACACATGTTTTAATAGCAAGTTCTAATGCACGTCACGTATTGACAGAGTCTGGAGTAGCCTGCACCTACCAATACTTTATAAGGTCAGGCATGCACCAATAATGACGGCGCCCTTTGCAAATGGTTTAGCAAGCAAAAGGCTATAGAGACAACATTTTTGTTTTCCAACCGGTTAACCTACTCTGAGAGTAGTTTGTATTGATCCCAAACATTAGGTTTTAATGGTCCCCTGTTAGGTTTATGAGAATCAGTTGTATATTTGAGCCGTTCCACACGAGAAAACCAACAGTGTGAACCCTGCGTAAAGTATCCACCCGGATCAGCTTAAGCATGCCGGGCATGCTAACCCGGACAGACATTTTTCCCCTCCTGTGGATTTTCTGTGTCATGAATCATAACTCTATATATGTATCCCCCCCGAGATGGAATGTGTCGGCCTAGATGTACCTACGCGGACTGCGCAGGCTGATCTTGGTCGATATATTTTGCAGGGTCCATAATGTTGGTTTTCTCGTTGAACGGGTCATTTACTAATTTACTGTGCTATAGCGATGTATTATCTAGTCGCCATTGTTGTTTCATGCCAGACGTACTGTTTAACTATAGAATGCCAGTTACCAGACTCGAATCGAAATACACCGCAAGTACTTCACCAACACATATAAAATATACCAAACCAGTTTGTTCTTTTTTAGAACGAATTCACACACGAAACAAAAAACGATAGTTTGTCACTTTTTGAACGTTTAAAGATGAATTGTCACGAAGATATACTCGTTCAATTCACTTAGAGGGCTAATCGAGGGCTTGGCGTGAAACAGTTGTAACTAAAAACCTATTTTGAAAACCCTGGTTTAGGGGCAATTTTGACCCTTTTGTAAACAATGCAAATTTAGGTGCCATTGCCCAGAACGAACAATGGCACCTAAATTTCCATTGTTTACCAAGAAAAAAGATTTAATGCTCATAAAGACTTTATGGCGAGGTTATTAACCTTGGTAAAAAATACCGATTTCAGTTACAACCGTTTCACGCCAAGCCCTCGTAATGGTGAAGCTTGCAGGCTTACATACACTTTCTATTGGAAAAATTAAAGCTTCTGTCCATTAAATACGTTTCATAAATGAGACAAAGAATATGTAAGTTTTCATGAATATTTGCAAGATGAACACGTTTATAAATGATTTGAGTATTTAATAGGAGACTGTAAGCTATTCGGCCCATTAGGACGTATTTAAATCGAACCTGACATATAGCTGACCGCCATTGATGATATAAAGACGGAGACAACATACAGATGGCCATATGGGAATATTTTACCTCATTCCATGACAATGAACAAGTTAATCCTCCTCCATCCCATTCATATTATAATTCCTCTGCATTATAACCAACTGAAGTATGAATGTACATAACGCTTCGTAAACCTTTCCAACATACGTTTTCTGACGCATCTGTAGCAGAAGCCTTTGACAATATCGTGACAAAAGGAGGAATTGCTCCTGATGAGCAATTTCTGCTTTGGCCACAGTGTTTTCAATTGTATTCATTTGTGTCAAGAAATATGTCATGTCTGGTGGGTTAGTGACAGAGCATCCGCCTCGGGTAATAATGTCGCGGGTTCGAACTCCGGCTGGCTTCAAAAGTGGTAGTTATGGCTGCCCTTCTTGGCGCTCAATGTTGCGGGTTAGCATTACGACTGACCGGGAGACGTCACAATAGATGGACCAGAAGTACTGGTTACTCACACAGAAAACGCCGTGATACAACTTAACAGATGTTGAAAGCGGCGTTAAACACCATGCAAAAGTCGTATCGACAATTGAGAAATTTCTTAAAATCGTTTAAATCTATACTTAATACTTTTAGAGATACATAAAATTATATCAAAAAGAAAATTGAATGACTTGAATCCCACACTAAATATCAATTAGTATTGACGCTATTAATATTTCCCTTATCTAATACATCGGCTGAAGACAAGTTTGAAAATATCTACACACAAATATTAGTAAAATATCTATAAATAAAATGTTAATAATTTAATAGACATGAACACATTTTGGGAAACAATGGGGTAATTGCTCATTATGAGCGATTTCTCCATTTGCAACAATGTTTTCAAAAGTGGTCTGCCGCAGAGGCACCATAACGCGTTTGCATCTGGTAAAGAGTTAAGGGAAAACGATGCCATTCCAGTAGAGACAATTGTTGATAACGTGTCATGTAAGTCAGACAATGGATTTGCCATCACCGATATTCTGTGTAAGCCAAATCAAGACGGGCTAACAAATTATCGCGTCCGCCCTAAGTGAACAACACGAACGCATTTCAACATACAGACGCTATTTGACGCATATGCAGCTCATACAATCTCATTACAACCAGACCTAAAACTCGCCCGCTCCAGTGACATATAAACACATACGCCGTCCCGCGAGAAAACCAAAAGTGTCGACTCTGCGTAAAGTATCGACGCGGATCAGCCTAAGCGTGCCGCGCAGGCTTACCCGGATAGTCACTTTTCTTCTCCTGTGGATTTTCTGTTTCAAGAATCATTACTCTTTCCCCTAAGACGTAATGTGTCGGTCCGGATAAGCCTGCACGGACTGCGCAGGCTGATCTAGGTCGATACATTACACAGAGGCCAAAATGTTGGTTTTCTCACGGGACGGCTCACATGTGTTTATATGTCTCTGCCCGCTCGAATAATATACATGACAAACTAAACACAAATATATATATCTGATGACATTATCTTCAGAAGTCGTAATCAATAATTTAGCAAAAATTCATTTATTTATGCAAATAACATGAGCATTTAAATACGTTTTATTTTAAAGACTAGTAAGCATATATTGTTTTCATTGAGTGTATATATATAAATATGAGAATATTTTGGGTTAAAAAAAAATGTACGTGGTGCTCTTCAGAATAACCATTGTCTTTGTTATGATGTTTGTTGGTTTAACTTGTTATAAAACTTGTTTTTTTATGTGGCGAGTGATTTGACAATCGCTACAGTGCTACAGTGCTAACAGAAACAACAACAACGAAAACATTTACATAGTCCGTTTTGAAAAGCCCGTTGACTTTTTATTCCTTACAGCAAACCAATTAACCTACATCCGTTAAACCGCCAAATATATAGTTCCATCAGTGATGCAGAGACACGATTAATAATAACCATTTCAGTGCTACTTTGGAACCGGATTGATACTAAGATTTGAGATTTATTGAGATAATATCTACATATAATTAAATTATGTAAATAGTATCTTTCTTCATGTTTGGGCAGATAATAAATATCATTGCGCGTTCTATAGCTCTCATGATACTCAAAACATCTCAGGCGTTTCGAAATTCCAAAAGGTTTTATAAATAGCTCGCGAGAATGATTATCGATTGTTCTTAAATCTCAATATTATAAACTCTTTATTTTGTAGTTGTTGCAATATAAATGAAAGCGTCTAGATGATAAGACTTAAAGGACTCGATGTCATGCAGTGTACAAGTTAGACACGTCTGTACGCTCTAGCGTCAATTAGCAATCAATGCTGAAAGTGTAGCCGAATAATTAAGTTGGAGATCGAGCATTATTGTATATGCCTATATATATTGAAAATATCAAGGCCTACACCGAGATACTGCTTGTTACTTTGCAGGATTTTCTACACTACTGTGCCATCGGCGCTTTGATTATTCAATAAAATAGATTGCATTGTTTTGTATACGTACAGCGAAGGTTTTTTGTCTGATTTAAATGAGATTGCAGCACATACTTTATGGCACGCAGTAGTTATTTTGTTTCAAAATGAAAAGTACGGAGCATTCAATTCTCATTGACATTTAAACACAATTGCAGCAGACGAAAGTTGAAATAGTTGTGACAAAGGATGCAATTGTTCACGAAGTTTCTCCATTTGGCACTGTGTTTAAAATTATTCTCCCGTTTAAAGAAAGCTCTATCTCTGTTTAATACGTATACTGTAACGTATAAAAGGTTTCCGGACTCAGCAAGGGTTTTTCAAAATCGGCTGCTGCAGATTTGATTTCGGATAGGATCAAACATGCGAACGGTGAATGTATTTCTGTTTGTGTTCAACATAGGTGTACATTATGGACTCCGTCCGTGCTGGCTAATCGGGCCGACGCATTTCGTCTCAAAGGCATAGAGGTATAGAGTAATGAATCCTGAAACAGAAAATCTACAGGAGGCGAAATGTGTCTTACCGAGTTAGCCTACGCGGCATGTTTAAGCTGATCCGGGTCGATACTTTTCGCAGAGTCGACAATGTTGGTGTCCTAGCGGGACGGCTAATATAGTTGGGTATCAGGACAAAATGCTAACCCTGCAACATTGAGCGTTAGGGAAGGCAGCCATTACTTCCACTTTTGAAGTCTTTGATATGACCGGGTCGTGGCTCGAACCCGCGACCACCCGCACCGAGGCGGACTCACTACAACTGCACCAACGAGGCGATCCGATATACATGTACCTATGAAAGCGACGTCAATCACCATTCAAACAGACACAACAACAAATATCTTGTCGAGCAGCTTTTAACCATTTCCCACATACAACAAATCTTAGACAGGCGACTTTGAAAAACCTCTTAGGAAAAACGTGGAAGATCTCTCAAAACAAAAGTATAACTATTGAATAGAGTTGAAAACATTGTGGCAAAACGAGAAAATGCACAGCAATTTTACCTTTTTCCACACTATTTTTAAATGTCGTTTGCAGCTGATGCGTTCGAATACGTCTATAAGTTATAAGAGGGAAAGGTAAGGACTGACGTCACTTTGGAATGAATGGACATGCCCGATGGCTGCATACACATTACGGATATATTAACGGATACTCTTATCATGCCAGAACTTGTATCTTGTCCTCGTAAGAAAATAGTCCGTTTTTCTGGAGCAAGTGACCAAGAGGCTGGATCAAATTAATCTCCCTTTATCGGTATACACTTTTACGCACGCATACGCCTTTCGATGCATGTTGCAGAACACGACATATGTAAATATGTTGCCATCATGTTTTAACTCTTTTCAATAATTGTATATCAATTTAAGACGAAAGTTTCCATAGGTTTGTCTAGATGTTTACAAAGTCGTCTGCTGCATACTTGCTGTATGTGGGAAAATGGTAAATAGAATAAGAGAAAACCGTGCGTCAAAGGCAATTATGACTACAGATAATCGATTTGTGTTTTCCAATAGTGGTTCCTCTTACAATAGGGGCTTCAAATATCGATAGACTCGACCAGCTTCTCATGCAATACTATTTACCGATACCGTCTACAGAGACCCAATGCGCATGCGTCGTCGTATATCGGATATGTTAGAGGGGGGAAAGACGTCAATAGTCACGTGACCATGTTTAAGTCAACTCATCGATGACAATATCACAGTTTGAAAAATGACATTTCGTTCACAGTAGAAGGCAGAAACGAACTGAACTGAACTGGAAGCACAAGTGAACGGATATTTTAAGCAACTACGAAAACATTAAGAGTTTGTGGATAATATTGGCAGTGAACAATTCCAACACAACACGGATATTCAGTGAACACATTCAAAGCTTTTTTGTTTTTAATCAATCTCACTTCAATATCGCCATTGACGGCAATGGTGGAACTACCAAGATGGGCCAAGCAGAGCGGAATAATCATACTAAGTGTTGTATGCTTGAGTCTTTGGTCAACGGCTTCTGGGACACAAGAAATGCTCACAAATTCCTGGCTAGTTGAGTTGAAGGATGGGGGAGAAGCTGGAGCACGAGAAATCGCCAAAAGGTCTGGGTTTACGTACGTCTCTCCGGTAAGTTATGTATATGTATGTATACTACGTGTACATGTTGTGTCCGTGGACATATGGTTGACGTTTCAGAGGCGCAGCCTGTTCATTTAAACTCTTTTTAAACTCTTATTGATTCCATTTAGGTTTACATTCCAGTTAAGTTCTGGCTTTTTTTGTGTACAAATCCGTGTGCTTACAAACGATGCTCGCTTGTCGAATGTTTATGTAATCTCTGCTCCCGAACGTTTTCTTATCAAACTACAATGTACGTGTTCAATCGGCGCTCCTTTCTCGCATTTATTTTGTCCACTGAAATGTACAAACAATACTCAATTATCACAGCCGTTAGTCCATTAAATAGTTTAAATTCGTTGCTCGGCTCTCGCAATTTGGTGTTCAATTAAGTTGATGAACGGAAATCGTTACAAACCATGACTAACTAGTTTTCTCACGCTGCATGCTAGTCACAAACGGTAATGGTTTCAAACCTTGACCAGTGGTCATAAAACACAAGCAAATCTCGTCAGAATATTGGCATAGATACCTTAATATAGTGAATGTAGACATTCCTACACATAAAGTGTTGTTTGAAGTTGTCTAAGAGTTTAGTAAAATTAATGGCTAGCAGTGCAGAGCCGGATGAGACAGTGCAGAGTGCAGAGCGCCTCTCAAATTGTCTTGTGTTTGTGACAATTGTTGTTTAAGGTCTGTTGGCAAATATTCTATTTACGCAAGCAAAGATACAAATCGAATTAAATGTTGTATCAAATTATATGTATTGTCACTTTAAAAGGCTATACTTGCAAACAATAGGTTGTATGAATCATTTTAATGGCTAACACTGACAACGAATTGTGCTGCCTCTAAAAAGAGATGGAGCAAAAATGACAACTTCATCCCCGTGAATTATGGTTTCCATTCCCCATATTGTAAGTTATTAACTCCAATAAGTACTTCCCTTTAGGGGATTTTTGAGACATGAAAATACTCAAAATATCATAGCATAGCAGACGTTTCTAGAAATAGCCGTAGCTATAAAAGATTAAACAAACACGAAATTGGAATCACTCAAATATCAGAGCGATGAATATTTGATAAGAGCCTAGGGAAATTTAATCGAGAATTTCTCCTAGTAAATCTCAATTAACTCGACAATCCAAAATATAATTTACCATTAAAAGGTTTAGGATGGACAGAACGTTGTAATCAAACTTTACGTCAGATATTAGCCAAGTCAGGGGGGAAAAGAATCTAGTTTTGGCATCCGGAGATAAATACCAAACTACTGGGATCTAATTAAAGCATTTAAAACCAGAACATTACTTTTAGATGAACAGGTCTCTAATTAAATCATAATTATTTCTATATTTGAATATCTTCAAAAAGTTTATGACGTCACTCCAATGAATTTATTATGTACATGTAAAGTATGTATAATCGATATACATTACTGGATAAAATATTTGTATCTGTATTTGTATGGGAATAAATATAAAAAAGTGACGTACATTTAAATGTTATGCTGGTGGATAAATACAGCGTCAGGCTATTCCAAGTGTAGGGCGGACAGGAGACGGCAATGTAAACATAGGTAAAAAAAATGACATTTTTATCTTTAGTATCTAAGACACCGGCCCATAATCAATATACAATGACATATTACAAGTAAAGAGACAGTGACAATAATATAAATAAGAAATACAAATCATGAAATAGCACAGAACCAAGTTACCTTCTAGATGAGCCGTTCCACGAGAAAACAAACATTATGGACTATGCGTAATGTATCGAACCAGATCAGCATGCGCAGTTCGCGCAGGAAAATTCGGGCCGACACATTCCGTCTCAGGGGGATAGAGGTAAAAACTAATGATTCCTGAATCAGAAACAGTCTGATCCGGGTCGATACTTTATGTAGAGTTCATATTGTTGGTTGTCTCGTAATTCGGCTCATATGCATGTGGGACGGTTGACGCCTTTCCAGCAGTTATCTCTTGAAGATTATGTTTTCAAAAATATAAAACTAAATGTTAATTTCTCTTTACGTAGCTCGACTATTATGTCATGTTATAAACTCATTTAAAGTTCGATACCAAAGACTTTACCTTGGCGAATAGGATTGTGCAGTTGGCATTACGATTGACTCGTTGTTGTCAGGTTAAATGGACCAAAAGTACTGGTAACTTTAACATGAGTCTCCGTGATATAACTGAACACTTGATGAAAGCGGCGTAAATAAACACTAAAACAAACACTGTTATTATCCTAATAACTTGTCCTATTTTGTGAAATATGAAAATCGAATACAAATGAGACTTATTGTCAATGAGAATATTCTAAGCCATGCCTTTACATGAAGCAAAAGAAAACTGACCAAATAAGATATTTCTCTGTATGAGGAATTTATTGTCGTGGAACTATCTCTTCAAGTTTACTTGGTTATCTTCACAAGAGAGATCCTTTTTTTTATCGAAAATTCAATCCATAAGGGACTTTTAAGAATTGGAAAATGCGTTCCATCAGGGGTTGTTTTTTTATGAAATGGGCAAACCATTAAGATTTGTTTTAGATTGTAAAAGCAAACCGTTAGATATTGTTTTGAACGGCACTAACAAACCAACAAGGATTATTTCGAACTGAACTGAACAAAACGCAAACCATGATGGATTGTGTCGGAATGAGAAAGCAAGCCACAATGAATTGTTACCTACTGAAATACCTGAGGAGGTGTTTCCAATTGAAAGGGCGAAACATAAGGATTCTAATTGAGAGGCCAATCTATTAGTGATTTTAACGGATTTAAAACGGGCTATTTAAACTATTCCGGGTATGGAGTATATTTTGCTCGTGATTTACTTCCATAAATTATGAAGCGTGGATAAAGTATTCCCAAAGCTCGGACTATTTTAAGCAAATGGCATGTAATATTATATCGTATCCTTACTGGAGCAGTTATTCTTTTCAATAGAAAAGAAGACAATTCCACCCCCCCCCCCCCCCCTTTCTCACAGTGTTTTCAAAAGATGTATCTTACGGATGCGCCAATAATTGCTTACTCAGAGGAAAAGGGTTGAACTCAAATTAGTAAAGTATCAATTATGAATTAGCCTTGTTACAATTCATTAACCGATCAATGTTTCTACCTACGCTCTGACAATTAAGAAATAACAAATACGTTACCGTACTTATTGAACAGTAAACTCAGTATCTGTATCACAAAATTGAGCCGTTCCACGAGAAAACCAACATTATGGACTCTGCGTCATGTATCTACCAGATCAGCCTGCGCAGTCTCAGAATAGAGGTAGGCTATAGATTAATGATTCCTGAAACAGAATATCAAAATTATTCGAAAATTGTCTGCCCGGATTAGCCTGCGCGGTATGCATAGGTTGATCCGGGTCGATACTTTACGCAGAGTCCAGAATGTTGGTTTTCTCGCGGAACGGCTCGAATTAATATATGCGAGCCGCGTCTAGTGAGTTAGGGTCTTTTTGCATAAGGGTTCAGTAAAGACTCAGGCGGGTCTCATCATGATCTTCACCGTCCTCCTATATCGTAGTTATTATATACCTGCACATTGACATGCAGATGGTCATTCGCAGTTCCAACACGACGGATTCAAATTACAAATTTTACTGTATGGTACGTCACTGAAATATGATGTGACGTCATTCTCAATATGAATAAACGTTCTTCAAATTGTGATAGTTGGGCGTGTCTTCTCGGGGGTGTGAACAATTTTGTTTACATCTCTCTCGACCTTGGGCCTCCCGAGATCTATATCAATTGCCCACGCCCGTCGTAGTACAATAACAAAACCTGTTTCGCTACTGCAACATAATACTCCCTATATATACTGACATATATATATATTCTAACAACAATGTGGACGTCTAGACCCAGTAGTTGAACGGTAATATATATGTTGAACGATGTCAAAGTAGAGTATCATTCAGACCCCAAATTACTAGACGCGGCTCATATGTAGGCTTTTTCTATTTTGTTTTTCTATTATTATATTCTAGTATTACTAATGTAAGTAACATCACACCGTAGCACTGCCAAATACGAGATTAATATATCGATGGCTTGGCGTGAAACGGTTGTAACTAAAATTGGTATTTTTTTCCCAATGAAAATCACCCTACCATAAAGTCTTTATAAGCGTTAAATCATTTTTCTTGGTAAACAATGCAAATTTAGGTGCCATTGCTCGTTCTGAGCAATGGTACCTAAATTTGCATTGTTTACAAAGGGGTCAAAATTGCCCCGAAATCAGGGTTTTCAAAATAGGTTTTTAGTTACAACTGTTTCACGCCAAGCCCTCAATATACAAGTGGTATGCACATTTCCGTTCGTCACTGAAGTGTTAATTACGGAATCTGATTCTCTACAGTATCTACGTACGGAATCCTGTTAGTTACATCGCATGTCAAAACAAAGTTTAGGAAGATGCTAATAAGCAGTAAACAATATGTTAACTCTGGCAGCGCGATGGTGCCATGTTGTGATTTTCTGTTTCAGAAATCATTTTTCTATCCTCTGAGACGGAATGTGTAGGCCCGGATTAGTCTGCGCGGACTGCACAGGCTGATAGTGGTCGATACATTACGCAGAAGCCATAATGTTGGTTTTTTCGCGGGACGGCTCTAATTTATGCAAAAGGTTACGAACATGTCAATATTGTTAAGTACCAGTAATACCATTACCCCCATATTGACTTATGATACAGATTTACGCAAACCAAGCCGATATCGATCGGACGATACTAGGATGACCCGTTATCTCACCTTCCAGCGGTTCTGTTATCTAATTAAATCGTGCGTAATAACCCCTCATCCTGACGCATGATCATTGTTTGTTTGTTTGTTTGTTTGTTTGATTGTATGGCCTACTGCAAAGGCGTCGAATTTCGTAAAATGATGTCTTTATAAAAGAAAGTCTCCATTGTTTCCAGCAGATATCCCTACGCTATTCACAAGTACAAATAGTTAAACGCAAGTAATATTACAACAGCAAAAAAAAAAAAAAGATCAATACATCTGTTGACACCAGATAACCAACGATTGTCCATCGAGAGACCGAACAATTTGTGCGAATTACAAACTACCCGGATGTGCTATCAGTAATCTCGCGTTACCAACACGCGATAATTGCGTCCGTAGATCGAAACCGACGCCCCCTGATAATAAATACCCTGCGTCATACCCTGTGTTCGGTATTAGGAACCACGGTAGCCCAGTCTAGAGAAATATAAGTGGTGCTCCAGGAAAACGCACATTAACGTGGTGATCATAACACATTATAGCAAATGGATACTACCATACTTACTTATCTCGGAAATCTTCTTTGAATGATTGCCAAATAGTACAGCATCCGATTAGACTGTGCAGATGCAGTTTCTTATCTGTATCAACACTAGTCGCAATGCTCTACCGCTTATTTTCGCAGAGCAGCGCTTCATATTCTGATCTGCATTGTCATCAATTTTAAAGTCCACTAAGGTTTGTTTTCTCCTGGAAACTGTGCATCGACTCTGTATGTTAAAAGCCTTCCAATATAAAAAAGAAAGGAATGAAGAACTGTATTTTCCTACCACGTTGCCGACGGTTCTAGAGAATACACAATTCTCGGTTAAGCGAAACGTGCAGATGACAACAACAGTCGAAGACTGACTACAGGGTGTTGTGTTCAATGGGTACCATTAACGTTAATAATTATGAAAGGTCACTTTATCCGCTTTTCCCTGGTACAGAATGTGTCTGTAGCAGGGATAACGTGTCTAGTAATGGAAAAATAGCTTTTTCTTGAAAAATGTAATGAGTTTTGCATCGAAATATTTCCAGATATAATGTATAATGTATTTTCTCAGATATTGTTTCAATTCAGCCGCCTAGCGTTTAACAAACAGATCAGGAAAACAATAAAAATATTAATCAATGACAAACGCTTTCTGGTTCTTCTTTTTCAAATGGATAACCTATGATTAAAAGTGGAAAACATTGTGGCTCGTTTTGAGCAATTTCTTCTTTTGTCACTATGTTTTCAAAAACCCTTCTGCTGCAGATGCGTTGTAAGGCGTCTATATGGGGGAAAGGGTTAAGCCACCTCTGCGGATAAGGGGTCTTATTGAATCTGCGTGTTGTAGTGGTGAGTGTGTCCACCTTTGGAGCGGGATACCAGGGTCCGATCACCGCTCGGGTCATATCAAAAACTTGACAAATGGTAGATATGCCTTCCCTCCTTGTCGAGATATTTCTACTTCTGATTAATCGGTGTTGGGGTGAAAAAAGGTCCATAGATCTGATAAATTACAAACGAAACGCTGTGATATAACTAAACTTAACAACATGTTCAAACAAAGCATTCGCGATCAAACGAAGACTTGGTAGAGTCTTTGCATACGCAGAGTTTCGCCATATTGTATTCATTGATCTGCTTATCATAAGGAAAGTCGTATATGTACCGCTTGGAGAACACGTTGGAATTGTAACCCCACGAATTCCACTGCTGTATAATTTCGCCATTTGTCGCAATGTTTTCAGAAACCGTCTGATGACGATTGATGACGATTCATTAAAAATGCGTCCAAGTAGGGAAAAAAGGGTTGATTATGGAATCATTTAGTTTCCGATGCCATGTCACTTATGTGTCAACATCGTGAAGTGGTCAGCTTTATTATACGCGAACACGGCGGTGTTGGTCATCGATTTATTTTATAATCGCTTTAACCCTTTCCCTCATATAGACGCGTTCTGACGCCTCTGCAGCAGACGGCTTTTTAAAAACATAGTGACAAATGAAGAAATTGCACAAAATGTGCAATTTCTCCTTTTGCCACAATGTTTTCCACTTTTTGTCATAGGTTATCCATTGAATTATGGAGATTTCCTATGTTTTGACAAAATACGTTCAAAGTCGTCTGCTGCAGAATTGTCGTATGAGGGCTTTTTGAAACCATAGTAACAAAATAAGAAATTGCACAAAACGTGCAATTTCTCCTTTTGTCACAATGTTTTCCACTTTTACTCATAGGTTATCCATTCAATTATGAAGATTTCCTATGTTTTAACAAAATATGTTCAAAGTCGTCTGCTGCAGAATTGTCGTATGATGGAAAGGGTTAATAACGGAGGTCCATTCTGATAAATACAATCCGATACGACATTAACACTGTAATAGGCGAGTAATTTCTGTGTCCGGTTCCATGTTTCAAACCTGTCAGAATCGAGGAGCGGTCAGTTTTATCATACTGGTATAATAACGTCGAGCTTTAACAATCAAAGCACTGGAAGTGATGACTGCAATGGGCTTACTGCAGATCACGGATTACACGTTGGAATAGATATACCGACCCCAAAGGTCTTAAAAGAACACTTTACAATAGCACTTTATTATATTCATATACTAAATGATATAGGAGTTAAACGCAAACATTCTGTACACACAGTTTGGGGGTCTACCGATATACTAAAATTTGACACAAATTATTTTATTTCATTAAACGTTCAGAGCCGTTATATGGTACCCAAGCCAATTTATTTATACCACGGCGTTTCTTTGGTTAATTAACCAGTACAGCTGGTCCATCTATCCTGACATCAGCTAGTCAGTCGTAATGAGTGCCCCACAATCCTGAGGGCCAAGAAAGGAAAGCCATTTTCTAAAACATTAAAGTTCTTAATATGATATGAAGCATATATAGATATAGTTGTAGTATGACTGAAGCCTCGTATTGGCGGAGAGTCACACGTGATCACATGAAATTAAACTTAACCCTTTTCCAACATACATGTACACTAAATCTTCAACAGAGGATTTTGAAATATGCATGTCAAAAAATATAGAAAATATCTATAATGAAATTATAATATTTGAATAGAGTTGAAATCATTGTGGCAAATTAGTTCAATAGTCGTCTGCTGCAGAGGCGTCAGAAAGCGTCTATATGTGAAACAATGGTGTAATTTGTAACCAGATGATAAATAACTTCGACGGTCAAAAGAAATTGACAAGAAAGAAGATTTAGTGACAAAAACAGACAGTTTATCTATCTTCTAGTCGCTGGATAATAACGCAACCCACGCAAAATGATTAATGCATGAAATAGGCTACGTATATTAGCAGCGTCTAGCAATTTGAGATTTGAATCTCCATAACGGGATCATATAAACGTAAATTGTAGTTTAACCCTTTCGCACAAACAAAATATTTGCAGCAGACGACTTTGAAAACACATAGGCAAATATTTGGATATTTTATATAAATTCAAGTATGATATCAATGAATAGAGTTAAACACATTTGGCAAAAGGAGAAATTGCTCATTATGAGCAATTTCTCCTTTTGCCACAAAGTTTGCAAAGGGGCGACCACTACAGGGGCGTCAGGAAGATCTACACGTGGTAAAGAGTTAGAGTGCTGGGAGCTGCAGTTCGTATTAGTTCGTTAGCGTAAACATAAAGGACTAACTTACGCGTAAACGGACAGTGAAAGCTCTTGTACGAAGATACATTTTGATCTCAAATCGCTACTCGTGGCTCACTTTAATAACAGCTGAGACCCGGTCAATCCAGGGAATAAGAGTACAAACCCCATCTCTTTCAACATTATTTCCAGTGACCTACACAACATGCCTTCAAAGCAACTGGCTGTTGTTCAACATAGACTGTTAGGCCATTGGTGAAAGACGAATGGCGCATGTCACAGTGACTTCTGTTAGACGTTGGAAAGAATATTGGCCGAGCTGGAATTCGAACTCACAACCCCTGGATTGACAGCCCGCGTCGCTACCGACTAAGCTGTATGAAGGAAAAGGTTTAAACAAAACCACATTCTCTTATACATGGATTGATTTTCCGTCTCTGTGGTGTTATGCCAGATATCTAAACTTATAACATTTCATTTTAATCACAATTTAAGGGTGTATGTAAAAATACATCTATAGGGAAAGTTGATTGATTGATTGATTGGGGTTTAACGCCGCTTTTAACAATGTCTCAGTTATATCACGGCGACCAGTTCACCTACTCATGCATTTCTTGGTTTTCTCACACCAGTATTCCACACAACAATCTTCCTAAGCAACTGGCTGCTTTTCCACATAGACTTAGCCCATTGGTGGAAGACGAATGACGCATGTCGCATTGACCGACTGTCAGACGTTACAGGGATGTTTCTTGAAAAAATTGATTTTGAAATCGTAATTTTAGAATTGAATTTTTAGTCTCGATGCAGAAAATATTCGTATTTTTGCAACCTGATCAGATCCTAGATAAGCCTTTAAATACGCACAGTCTGATCAGGTTCTGCTCAGCTCGCCACTAGGGTAATGAAACATTGAACAATTGTTTATTATAAAAACTGATAAAAATATGGGAGTACGTGGGCTTATATCTTAAATTACACAAGTGGGAAATCAGAGGATCAGTTGTCTACTTAAGAAAGTCTATTAAAATGATACATGGGTGCATTACATTAAATTCATAAAGATAATGAAATGTGATAGATCAACAGACATGCACTCAGATACTCCTCCCCGACACAATTGCTAATTCCCTCATAGAATATATACGCAGTGGGCGACCATAAACATCAAGACAAACTATGGAAACTCTCTTAATGTAAGCAAACATATTAAACACAGTTAAAGCAGTTGCAAAATTAGAATTTGTCAATATGATCAATTACAACTTTTGCGCAATGCACCAAAGCAAACTGCACCAGACAATGCACCAGTATAAGAGTCATGTCTCAATACTATTATTTAGGGATGAATTAAATAAAATCAGATAGATAAAGACTTGGTATTGATTGACATTAATACCAGACCTATTGGCATTTGTTTCTGTCATTCACGAGTATTGCAGAGACTTAAAGTCTATAGAACAGAATTAGTGTAAGGATTTTATATATTTCTAATAAAGAACGGAAGTCATCGAAACATTTTTTTTTTTTTAAACAAGATTTATTCAGAAGATTTATTAGTTTTAAATAGAGATTGACAGATTTTCTATGTCATTTTCTTCCTCAAAATACAGCATATAATATTAAGAACTTCTTAAAATAATAGATGACGTCAAACGATAATTGTTTAACCCTTTCCCACCTACATCAAATCAACTAAAGACAAATTAGAAAGCATCGTGGCAAAAGTATTTAATTTAATTTATATATTAATTAAGTATACATTATGAGGATGTTCTACTTTTGCAACAATCTTTTCATAAATCATCTGCTACATATGGGTCAAAAAGATGCGTTTGCAGGTGTGAAAGGGTAAACAGGAAAATGTATCAGGTTAAATGCTTATGTTGCCTAGTAAAAAGGATAGGGCTCTGAAATCAATCGGTTAAGGACAAAGGTGACCCATAAGTCAGAAAGTACTGATGTGTTCAATAATAGTGATGCTATAACAAACACGCATCGGTGTACTTGGTTTTTGAAAAACATGAATCACATCGATAACATCAGAGGTGTTCCGATTGTCATGATACACTAAGTGCTCGGCGAGTGCTAGTCAAACGCTGTTGTTTGATTGGTTCATTCGGCTATCACATGTCCGAGTGTTTTTTGTGTTAGAACAATATAAATATGCCTCATGTTCCTTGATTCCAGGATGTTGCGCTTGGGTAATCAGTAGAAAGAAAAGGACAAACGTACATGTATACACAGAATTACGATTCGTGATATTGATTGAACTTTAACTTATAAATATACAACAAAAACCCTATATGCAAGAGTATCTTATCAGTAACTATTCAGAAATCACCTCATGATCTGGCATTCGTGTCAGTGTATATAGTAAATACACGATATAATGTAATGTTGGTAAGTGTGTGTGCCAGTTTTGTAATGACAACGGCACATCATTCACGCACGTAGCGACTAGAAAACGTCGTCGGTCTAAGATCTAAGACGCGACAAGACAAATTATCGCTGACAAGACAGTGTTCTACCATTAATAAAAGTAGGAGAAAGCCTCCTCAAAATAAAAGCCAACCTCTTTGTTGTATCCACGACTGGCCACCATAACACGAGATAGCATGCGCACAACGTTATTTATTGTATGTGCATCATTTGACATTATATATGTTAAGATATTTAAATATTTAATTGTATTATAAAACAAAAACAAAACAATTTTTACATTTGTATGCAAACATTGAAAAAAATGTGTAAAGGTACAGGATTATCAGATTCAATAGTCATAACTTCTTGAAAGACCCGTTTTACTAAACGCATCATGAACAGACGAGATATGTTCTGCTATCGTGATATGTTCACATTACGCACTTGTGTACCGCCACGCTCCTGTATTGAGGGGAAATCATACTGTCACCAGGATTTTCTTCTAAGTATGTACGGACTTTATTTCGTTGATGAAATAATTGTTCAATTATTTAGCCTGTCCAAAGATTGGCGCTGAAATTGAATAATTATGAGCGGTGCTCCAGGTAACCAAGCTTAGTTTAACTATATCGTAATAAGTATAAAAGAGCATATTTTCGAGAAAAGCAACATCGTGGACTCTGCGTAAAGTATCGACTCGGACCAGCCTAAGCATGCCACGCAGGCTAACCCGGACATACACTTTTCGCCTCCTGTGGATTTTCTGTTTCAGGCATCATTATTTTATACCTCTATCCACCTGAGACGGAATGTGTTGGTCCGGAATAGCCTGCGCGAAAATGCAGAGTCAAACTTAGTCGCAAAATCGGGTTTCGCATAGCCCATCTCATATGATCTGTTTGAAGTAGAGGTGGGCTTTCATTCCTTTTTATCAAATACCATATTCAAAGGTGCTGAACTCCATATTGCTAAAGGTAACGACAAAATAAGTAATAAGTAGTTCAAAACTATTTAAGCAGTACATTTTAAAAAAAAAATGTCAATTGAAAGTCTACCCCGTAAAATGAAGAATAAACGATCAATATTTAGATGTTTATGGTACTGGAAAGTGAAATTATCACTCTAATTTTATCCCAGAATTGTGATTATAATATTGAAGATCTATTTTCTGGAGCTCAGCACCTTTACGGTCATATGTCTGTCTACGAGTACATGTAAATAACATACACAAGTCGTTCTCAATCAGTGTTTTCTATCTGATAATAGCTAGTTGTCATGGGGATGTTTGATGTATTTCAAAGGCGCGAACCACACACTAAACTAAGCCGTCTGATAATTACAATTCCATGTTCACTTATATCGGCACTGGGTTCAATCAGAGACGTAAACAGTGTTATATACATTATGTTTGATTCAGTAGGCATTGCAACATAAACTTTGATCGGGACAACCCAGATTTGTTCAGTCTTAATCCATAAAAAACGTATATAATTGACCGCATCGGTATTGTAGTGGCTAGGGCGTCCGCTTCGAGGTTGGACGTTCGACCCCAAGGTCATGCCAAATTGTTTAAAACTGGAAGTAGTGACCTCCCTGCCTGATGCTACGGGTTGTGAGGATAAAGTCACAACAGGTGCGCTGGTTGCAGCATAAGCTTAACTTTTTCCCTCATATACACGCTTTCTGACGCCTCCGCAGCAAACGGCTTTCTGAAAACATAATGACAAAAGAAGAAATTGCTCAAAACGAGCAATTTCTCCTTTTGCCACATTGTTTTCCATTTCTAGTCATGGGTTATCCATTCAATTATAGAGGTTTTCTATTTTTGGACAAAATATGTTCAAAGTCATCTGCTGTAGAATTGTGGTATTAGGGAAAGGGTTAACATCAGTACGGATCATTTACCCAGGAAAGTTTATGGTGTTACAGACATGCTTTTGAAAGCGTTGTAATAAAACATAATATCAACAAATGTATTTAATTACTATATAATTTCATCAAAATGTCGAGAATGATATTCCCGTTCAGGCCATGTGGCTACAAGACCAATTTCGCAATCTTTCGCAATTTTGCATGCGATGTGGTTTTTAAAAGTATTTTTGGGCTGCCAGACATTTCAATTTTATTTTTCATTGTCCCTGTGTTTCGTGAAGATTTTATGAATGTAATTCTACGAGGGCTCTCAGACATTGCTGGCAGGAATGGACTGTTTACTGGTCAATAGTGAGACATTGTATACAAGGGATGTTCAAAATTAATGCGGCCAAGATAATTGTTGCTTTTTTTATTGTCTTTTTGCTATTTTTTGAATTTATTTTTGTTGTACCTTAATAATTATATATATATATATATATATATAATTATATGTATCTGATTAATATACATAATTCGGGGAACCTGTTTCTTACCCCTTTCTAACATGTACATGCAACACATCTGCAGCAGACAACTTGAAAAACAACTCAAGTGAAATTAAAGAAAAGTTCTCGTAATGAAAGTGAACTACTATTCAAAGTTTTCAACATTATTATTACTATTATATTATTATTATCAGTATTATTTTTATTATTATTATTATATTTATAATTATTTATTTTATTACTATTTGTTTCATTTTTTTTTAATTGTATCACTATTATTGTTTATTATTATAACTATTGTTATGTAATACTAGTTTTTTATGAAAGTTAATATTTCTACAATCCTACAACTGTTCGTGGCTTCTGACCTTTATATGTTGTTTTCATTTTTAAACACTCATTGTTCATTGTCAGATATTGTGCAAGAAAATTCCAAAAATTCATAAGCTGAAATTACCCATTTAATCGTGGAATCATCTTTTTAACAATATATACTTGGAAAGAAAAACTACAATCGGTTGTCTCCAAGAATAGCCGATCGACCTTGACCACACGCGTCTGAATTTTCATTTGATAACAAATTGGGGAAGAACACAAATTTCCTCGTTATGATACTACAAATAGATATACATATATTGTCGATATAATGACCATAAAGAGTTTGGGGAATCCCACCCGGAACCGTGTTACTATAAATAGCCTCTATATGGTTCATATAGTATGATAACTATGATATTGTTATTAATACCATATATATATATATACATGTATACTATTTATAGTAACACGGTCCTGTGTGGGATTCCCCGAATTTTCTCAAACAATTACATTACGGTCATTATTAATTCAGCATAGGATCATAAAGAGAGACTATTTGTAGTATCTTCAAGGGATATCGTGGATTTTCTTTGTGGAGTTTTCTCAACTGAAAATTCGGACGCTTGTGCCTTGAAATTGGACTTAATACTAAACAACCGCCTTCACAAGACAGTTACTGAAATTGGACTTAATACTAAACAACCGCCTTCACAAGACAGTTACTGACTTAACGCGCCTCACGTAAGCCGATGATAAACTAATCAAGCCTTTCCCACACTCAAACAATAATATGGAGCAGACAAAACAAAAACAATCTCTATAAATTAAGCATATTTATCACAAAGATTTACCACATAGTTTGCTATAGGCTTTTCACAGATATATTAAAATGCTTCTACATACTGGAAAGGTTAACAGTTTGCTATAGTTTCCAGGAAACAAACAGTGGATTGTTTGATGTTTGACGCCGCTTTCAACATTTTTTCAATTATATTACATCGTTTTCTGGTTAAGTCTGCAGTTCCACTGGTCCATTTATCCTGGCTACAGCTTGTCAGTCATTATGCTAGCCTCGCAACCCAGAACGTCAAGCAGTGCAGCCATAACTACCATTGTTATGGTGTTTGGTATGACTCGTCCGGGGATCGAACCCCAGACCTCCCGCACCCTGGGTTGACTCTATATCACTACACAACCGAGGTGGTAGGAAGCAAACAGTGTATTATATACAATAAAAGCTTGTTTCGCAATCGATGTAAAATAATTAAATGCATGACATGTTTGATGCTATTGTAACATTTCTTCCGAACACATCTGCTTTATTCAAACATGCAATAAACGCATTAAGCTTAATTGGCATCATGCCAAAGCCGAACATAAGGCACTTGCGACCAGCGAAGAACCAGAAGCGCACACAAGTCCAATATTGTTCTACATAAGTCGTCATAGAATCTGTAAAGCAGTTACAATTTGGATCCTTAACTCTTTCAGCGCCGTATTGTTTAAAGTAGACTTCCATATTCAAAATCGGGCGTCTTCATTACTCATGTAATCAAAGTTTGGACAATTTTGATAACTAAAAGGCAAACAATGCTGATTTCAGGTGAGACAGCTCGTTACGAGCTGACTCATCTGAATCAGTATTGTTTGCAAAAACCTCAATATTGCCTTTGGCGCTGAAAGGGTTAAGATCGGTGCGCAGGCAAGTCTTTTGTCCAAACGTGTAGATATTACGTTAAGGATGGTTTTCACAAAGCACCGTTCCAATAGAATAATAAACCGTGTCCTGCAATTTGGGGTCTTGTCTCCCCTACGTACAGTGAAGACTCCGATGAGCATGTGCGCAGATTTAAAAGAGCCTTTACTGTCTATCAACATGTTAAATACATGTATATCTAGACGTATCGTTTCCCAAAGTGCTACAGGTGGCCATGCATCTTTTACTGATACCATATAGGGCAGTCAGTGGAAACCCTATTTCGATTCGCGTGTTTTTTTCAATGAGGTTTGACGCAAGTTTCAACATTATTTCAGTACTATAACGGCGACAGTTAACTTATTCGTGACCCCTGGGTAAGCAAAGGTGTACTAGTTTAGGAACTGTACCTTGCCCAAGGACACTCCACCATGACCGTCGCGACTAGTGATCGAACCCGGGACACCCGGTTATGAATTCCCAACGCTAATCACTCGGTCACGGTGGATTCCTACCCGATTTCGATGGGCGCGACTCGTGAGGATTAAAATGACGTAATGTTTTATTTACCGATATTCTTTGTTTCTGTTTTTGAATGAATTGTGTTTACACCGCTTTCAACAAATGTTGAGCTATATCACGGCGTTGTATGCGTAAGTTACTGGTCCATTGATACTTACGCTAGTGAGTCAGTCGTGATTCTAACCCCAAACTCCTGAACGCCTAACGTTTTAAAACTATGTTGTCAATATACGTGTTTGTATCTTAATGTTTTTTGCAAGTTTTCATTGGAAAGAAAACCCAGTTAATGTTGAAGAAATTTCAATGTGGTCAAACAAATAAATAATTGCTTATTCTAAAACAACTGATTTCTTTTCCCGAATCGCCATTATGTGATCAAATAAATGGGAATTTATAGTGTGTAGGCTAATGGAATAACTGTCATTTTCAATTCAATCACGAGCCACGCAGTGAAATGCATTTGATCTGAAAACAGATCGACAGGCTGAACAAATAATGTGGGATGATACGAGTCATACCATGGGAAAACTATTCCTTCGAACGTTATTAATTGATATGAACAATGTCAAGCAATATCTAGTGAGTGGACCGGTTTTCAAGTGGTTAACACACTGCACTGTCAATTCAGAGGTCTGGGGTTCGAATCCTGATATCAAAGAGGATCGAAGGGTAATTCGATTTATGCTTAGTTCATTCATATATTGTAAGCAATGTAATGCATCTACACGCAGGTATTTATGAAAAACATGTCAGTTTTGAAATCATATCATGATATAGCTTTACAGCCGTTCTGATGGTTGATATGAATATACAAGCATTCAGAAATGCTGCCCGACTTTTTTCCAGAGACAAATGTTCCACAGGAAATATTCCGAATTAAACGAAATATTCGAGTTATCGCGAGTCCACTATCTATTTATTCAAAGCAGCTTTCTAGTGACGCGATCTCTATTCACTTATCCCCGGAGAAATCGGCTAATAGTTTCAACACAGCTTTTTTCAGATCAAATAATAAAGAGAAAGCTTTGGCAAATCAGCATTTCGCGGGAGTATGGTTATTTGAAAGTGATATTGAAGCATTATTGAAGTAATGTATTGAATTCTTAGCAACGAATACGTTTCTTCCCAACATTCAAGCTTAATGGAGCAAATACAACCGTCCCCTCTTTTATTGTTATACACCAGGCTTTTTTATCAATTGATATTGTTACTTTGAACTTTTTTACCATTGTTGACCGGTATTATTACGACAAATTAAATTTGAATGCCATGGTCAAAATACACTTACAACTTATTGTAAAATGACTTAATTATATTTCATTTAAAACGAAATATATTTTTTCCAATATTTTAAGCGTTTGCTTCATTAACTCTTTCAGCGCCAAAGGCAATATTGAGCTTTTTGCAAACAATGCAGATTCAGGTGAGTCAGCTCGTAACGAGCTGTCTCACCTGACATCTGCATTGTTTGGCTGTGAGTTATAAAAATATTCCAAAAATCCTATAACATGAAAATAGAGTCGTCCGAGTTTGAACATGGAAGAGTCTACTTTAAACAATTCGGCGCTGAAAGAGTTAAATCTCGTTATTATATAGACAAAAGACAATATGTTATTGACGTAAACTACATAGTTTCTAGTCAAACAACACATCATATTAATATATACAATACAAAAAAAAACATATAATTAATTACAATACACATAAAAAATACACAAATGATGTTACTGTATAATAGAGCATATGATATCTACCTAATTCTAACTTTAAGCCACATATACGAATCAAGTAGTATACTTGGCGATAGAAGCGTTTCTGGAATATTTAAGAGCAGTCGCATGAAACAATGTGAGCCGTTTTACGAGAAAAGCAACATTATGGACTCTTCGTAATGTATCGACCCAGATCAGCCTGTGCAGTCTGCGCAGACTCATTCGAGCCGACACATTCCGTCTCATGGGGATAGATGTATAGAGTAATGATTTATGAAACAGAAGATCCACAGGAGGCCAAAAGTGTTTGCCCGGATTAGCTTGCGCGGCATATTTAAGCTGATCCGGCAATTTCACCTTTGGCCACAATGTTTTCAAAAGCTGCTTTACGAGCCCAGTGTTAGCAGATTAATTCTTGGTTTATCGGCAGAGATGTTCATTGAAAGCTCTGTCTCTGGAACCTCGGAATCACAAGGATACAGTCAATATGAACTCGAGATCACGGATACCATCCGTACAAAGTGTCTATATACGACATCATCATCGATTAATTAATGAATAGGTTCGGTTTCGATACACGCCAAACTTATTATTAAGGTTTCACAGAATGGGATACTGTTTGATTAACGTTAGTACAGGTCAGGGACTGCGTCAATGTAACCCATTTTACCCGAATAAGACGCTTTCTGATGCCACCGCAGCATCCGACGTTTGAAAACAACTGATATTATATCTATATCGCTACATATGTGTTGTATGTGGGAAAGGGCTAAATGATGTAATTATTTCTCGGCAAATAGATTTTTTTATACAAGACAAAGATGAATTAAATCGAAATTATCGCCGATCAATGAGAAAGTATTTGTTTACCAACATAGAACATTCTATTCCAAACAGAGTTATTTTCTCTATGTTATACGGAATGCCTATTTGGCGGATGCGTGAGTCTTTTGAGCAAAACTTGGTATATCGAGGGCTTGGTGTGAAACGGTTGTAACTAAAATTGATATTTTGTTAATAATCTCGCCATTAAGTCTTTATAAGCGTTAAATCATTTTTCTTGGTAAACAATGGCAATTTAGGTGCCATTGCTCTTTCTGAGCAAAGGCACCTAAATTTGCATTGTTTACGAAGGGGTCAAAATTGCCCCTAAACCAGGGTTTTCAAAATAGGTTTTTAGTTAAACCGTTTCACGCCAAGCCCTCGATATATTCCAAGCCAGTGACGGTCACGTGACAGTTAAAAGTAGAACATCGCTTAAGTACCGTACAATGAATACCGTTTCCAACACAATCAGCGTTTATTTAACTGAACTATATTTTACTATTAAAGATATTTTTCAGATAGATAATATATCTGTGTTGGAAATGTCTTCAGATGGATCATGTTTAGAGTGTTCAGTTGTTGTTGTTGTTGGTGGTGGTGGTGGTGGTGGTGTTTTTCTTTCTTTTCCGGTAAAGCCCGGCCAATTCTAGTTACTATCCACTTGGAATTATACTAAATACAGTTTCTGAACTCTTCTTTTCGTCTATAAATCATAGCTTTTGAAGTATGTTTTTAACGTCTGTAAATCAATAAATGTTCACCAGTTGACGTTAGATATAATCGGGTTTTCCTTTGATAACAAGGTTTGTATTACTGAACACGAGTAATGTTACATTGATGTTAGTACTTTGTATTATATTTTTTCACCGTCGGATATCATCACTAATGAATACCGCATTTCAGCTGAAAATGTTAGATTAAGTCAACACGAAATACAACTTCGTGTAGATGCAATGTCTGCAAAACACTGAACACTGAACACCGCTTCCTTCACACCGAGAGACCAACGTGATGGTGTTAATGAGGTACGCTAAGAACATTTATTTGAGCCACGTTTCTCGAAACCGACATGTGTCACATTGTTAATGGGCTAACACAATGAGAAATTTCTCATTTAGCGACAATGTTTTTCAAATGTTTTCACCTGCGAAAGCATCGGTAAGCGTCTGTATATGGGAAAGGGTTAATTCAATATATCAAAATCCACCACCTTTTTTGCGAAGCGTTGGATGACACTGTCGTAGATAACCTGCCGTATACATATATATCCTAACAATGGTGAAAATCATTTATTTTGAAAACTATATCTCTTGTCTGCAAAATTGTCATTGTTCAATTGGTTTTCTACTCCTAACGGTCCTTCCTTCTAAATAATTCACACATAGGAGTTCCAGGCGGATAATCACTTTGGCTGTCTGGATTTGATGTACGTATAACATCTGTGCAGTGTTTTTATTTAAGCGTGGTGGCAGCAACTATAACATTTGATTGCGAAACGTTTGATTTACTTCCCATTTATTTGTAAGACAATTTGTTATAGCTATACATTTGTACGTTTAAAATAAATAAGTCAAGCCTAGCAAAGCTCCTGATCTTCAAACCTTAACATAAACAATTTACCAGATGAAATTGTTTATAATACACGATGAAACAACAATGGTACAACTATTTGTAACATATGCTTTGTCGTTAGTAGAATAATTAAACCATTTGATTTCCGGAACCGATATTGTAAATCTAGACAACAAGTAGAGACCCACGTCAGCCGGTGAATCTGAGCCGTCTGATCAGGCTCTGTAATGTTGGCTGCTAAACTCTTCATTTGAATCTATATATTCATGGAATCTGCTATGGACTCCTCATTTTAAATATGTTAGCATTGAAAGGATTAAATCAAAGATTTGTATTAACAAAATAACGTTATTTTGTATATTTACAATTGATCAGCCACAATATTGTGTTCGGGCTGTAGTTTCTTACCGCGTCGAAGTCGTCATCTACAGCTGAACAATAACCCTTGAGGCAGTATTCTGTCTCTATACTAATGAAAACTTGTACGTCCGAATGAGCTGGAAGTATGTTCATGATAGAAAACGGTTGACTTAGACTATTGCATAATTGGTGTTTTTTCCTCTCTCCAACTTGAAGATTAACATAGAAAGGGGGGAAATACTTCTCCTTCACCATTAAAGGAGATGTCTTACAAGTTTCGGTTTTAAATTTAGAATGAATTATATATATCTGAATAATTGTAAAATGTTATTAAACAATGGACACCAGATATCGCGAAGTCAGATGGGACACAAATATGACTTTTAGTAATCCATATTTTCGAGATATACATCTATGTATTATCAGCTCCGTAATTATTTACGTTTATTTATTAAAGCAAACCAGTGATAAATATGGAAAATTATGTTGCAATAGCGATACATGTTTTAGTATTGTACTACGAGGGGCGTGGACAGTTGAAATCTACTGAAATCGAAGTTATAATTTAGCCCAATTATATTACAATCAGACCAAAATACTACACCATGCGAATATTGGCTCTGATGATACTGCATTAAAGGTGGTCTCGACGTGACCCTATTGAAATATTCATGAGCTATTTTCTGTCCAATGATATCGCACGATACAACCAACGCTCGGTTATGCTATCAAAATGATAACTTAACGATCGGAACCCTCGGCCTTCACCACTTTTCTATCTCGTTCATTTATTTGAGTTATTTTCCCTGATGATACCTATAATACTATAATAATATATAATGATGATAACAAGCATACTGCGACGATGGTTCTCTTTTGTCTCTACTCTCACGACACCGCACGAATAATGAAACAATCTATCGAGTTGTCGCGAGAACAGCGTCAAATTCACTTGAATATTTCTTATCCTCGTGTAAAAGTACGGGAAACGGAAGTTGTAATGGCTATGTGAAGTGCTCTCTGGTTGGTCGATATTTGGTCGTGTCCGTATGTTTAGCCAATCAGCGATCAGGTAATAGGAAACCATTTCTTTTTTTGTCGATATATTTAGTTTTGACGTGTCTGTGTACACCGCACGAATAATGAAACAAGCTATCGAGTTGCCGCGAGAACAGCGTCAAATTCACTTGAATATTTCTTCTCCTCGTGTAAAAGTACGGGAAACGGAAGTTGTAATGGCTATGTGAAGTGCTCTCTGGTTGGTCTATATTTGGTCGATATATTTAGTTTTGACCTGTCTGTGTTTTCCGCGGAAATGGTACCCCTTACGGCAACTCAAATATTAAGAAAACGAAGAGACGGATCAAAAATCGGAACGATCATTCGATGTAGCAACTGATGGGCTACACAACGCACACCGAGTGGTTTCTAAATTCGAAAAACTGTTTTTCGCCCGTTTCCATAGCAACGGTGGTTTCTATGGCGACTACAAAAGGCTACGCTTGCCACAAACATTTTACAAACAAACGGAACAACTAGAGCCTAGACCCTTCATCCCTACCAAGTTTGGTCGAACTCCGTTGCATAGTTTTGGCGCTACGCTTGCCACAAACATTTTACAAACAAACGGACTGAAACGAAGACCGACTTTTAGGGTCTCTAGAAGAGAGAACCAACACTTGTGATGAACAGTGAAGTTTCAGCTCATTACAAGCGTAATATCTCATGGTTCCGCCATGTTTTCAAACCTCGTCTGGTGCAGATGCGTCAAATTAGTTAAGGTCACATGATCAAAGTGAACGAACGTTGAACTTGCTAGACTTTCTATTAAATAACAGCAAAAACCACACTGCCTCCCGGAAAATTACAAAAAAAAAGAAACTACTGTATGAAAAATTGTTGATTAATCTATGCCAGCGATGTATTGCGTGACTGTTTCTATGGGCACCAACGTCATTCAGACAATGTGTTGTCTCATTAGCGGTCAGTGACTCTTACGACGCTGTTATACGCAGGGTCTGTACTGTTTTGTGCATATGCAACCCATATCCCGCTGGCTGCTCGCAACTTGAAAATGTTTTCAACTCTATACAATTAATTAACTTTTATTTATAGAGATTTTTCTTATTTTTGCTTAGATAATTTCAAAGTCGTCTGCTGCAGATGTATTATACGTGGGGGACAGGTTAATGTCGCGTTCAGTATAGACATGTGTTAGCTCACGGTTTGTATTAGTTCGAGCCTGAAGTGAAAAAAACCTGTTATATCGAGGGCTTGGCGTGAAACGGTTGTAACTAAAAACCTATTTTGAAAACCCTGGTTTAGGGGCAATTTTGACCCCTTTGTAAACAATGAAAATTTAGATGCCATTGCTCAGAACGAGCAATGGCACCTAAATTTCCATTGTTGACCAAGAAAAATGAGTTAATGCTTATAAAAACTTTATGGCAAGGTGATTAACCTCGGTAAAAAAAATACAAATTTTAGATACAACCGTTTCACACCAACCCCTCGATATGATTGGTGTTTTGGCTAACGTTGACTAAGATAACACATCTTGAAGCAGGACAGGAGAAGTGTTTAATGCATTTATATGTGTGTGCAACATAGACAGTCCTGATTTTGAACGCTGATCTATAAATACATTTGCCGTTGACAATTTTTTAACACAGTATGATTAATTGAGATATGAAGAAATGCTCACAAATATTTATTATTTGACTGAAACTTGTATAATCATTCGTCAAATGGTATCAAATTATACAATTCTTTTTAAATGTTCATTTTTGAACCACTTGCAAATACTGTACCAGAATGGGTTTGAACCCATTTCCATATACAAAGAATTTGCATGGAATTAATGTTGTGTGGAATACTGGCGCAAGAAAGTTATGTGACGTCCATATACAAAGAAATGCTGTGTGGAATACTGGCGCAAGAAAGTTATGTGACGTCCATATACAAAGAAATGCTGTGTGGAATACTGGCGCAAAAAAAGTTATGTGACGTGTGGTTATGTGAACTGGCCGCCGTAGTATAACTGTAAAACTATTGAAAGCCGATGCATTTACAATAACAAACTCTAGTCTTTAGGGAATCGAGGCAGTGATCGTGATCATCTCTATCCATGAACCATATTGAAAACATTATTAAGACAAAAGGAGAACATGTTCATAACATTATTTAAGTTGTTTCGTAATGTTATGAAGCGTTTCCTTAATATGGAATTTCAATATTTCGTCTGCTTTGAAATGATCCGAAAGAAATTTCGTAATGTCCTAAACTTGAACGCGATTTGGAGACAATGCTCATTTTGAGAACTTGTTTCTTTTTCGACAATGTTTTCCAAAGTCGTCTTCCACACCGGCGCTACATGTAATGTCGTCTAAATCGGTATATAAGCAAGGAATTGCCGATTCAGCGCAATCATTTTATGTGAGTTTACCGCAAAATATTGCATGACTTTTATGGGACCAAGTTTCATTACAAGGAAGTCATAATAATATTGAAATTATGTTATGATGGCATACTCTCCAGAGGCAATCGTAAATAAACACAGCCTGGTATTCCTTGTAATAGTGTCACATGAGAGCTGTAATATAGTAACGTTCACATTTATGGTTTAAATTTGACGCTTTTGATGTCTAGTTTTCACGCTTTTTAACGTAATTGATCAGACTTTTCGAGCATCAGGGAGACTGGGAAAGGCGGAAATTGCTTAAAATGTTTTAGTAAAGCCTTATTTTTTGGACATCTGTTGTGAAGCAAGTTGAATGCCTAACACACTTTTATATCTGCTTTCTGGATACTCAACCAGTACTCGCTCTGAATACGTGGGCGGAGATCCTGAGATTGGACCAAGCTCTTTCTTCCCCCACATTATTTCAAGTCTATCCCTTGGGTACAGTTTTCAAATAGTAACGTCGCAGGTATTTCAAACCATATAAAAGCTTAATGAACACCATTCATAAACACGAGGTGGGGTATGAGAACACTGACACGTGTTTATTATGATACATGTAACCCCCTTTTACAAATCGCATTTTGGCGCTTCTGCAGCAGACGAAGTTTGTAAATAACAAAGAATCCATGATAATCATCTGCAATGGATGTCGAGGGCTTGGCGTGAAACAGTTGTAACTAATATTGGTATTTTTTTTACCAAGGTTAATCACCTCGCCATATAGTCTTTATAAGCATTAAATCATTTCCTTGGTAAACAATACAATTTTAGGTGCCATTTCCCGTTCTAAGCAATGGAACCTAAATTTGCATTTTTTTACAAAAGGGTAAAAATTGCCCCTAAACCAGGGTTTTCAAAATAGGTTTTTAGTTACAACCGTTTCACGCCAATCCCTCGTTGTATCTTAGAGGAGTCGTCGGCTTGTTAACTCTTCAGCTGCCAAAGACAGCTAACCCATTTCCTCATACGACAATTCTGCAGCAGATATAGAAATAGAAATTCTCTATAAATGAATGGATAACTTATGACTAAAACTGGAAAACATTGTGGCAAAAGGAGAAATTGCTCGTTTTGAGCAATTTCTTCTTTTGTCACTATGTTTTCAAAAAGCCGTCTGCTATAGAGGCGTCATAAAGCGTCTATATGAGGGAAAGGGTTAAATGGTTTTGCAAACACTGCAGATTCAAGTGAGACATTTCGTAACGAGCTGTCTTTGCTGAAATTTGCATTGTTTGCCACTTAGACATTAAATGTTACCAACTATCATGTTGTTAGAACAATGGAATGGTCCAATTTTAAACATGGAAGAGTCGATTTTGTGAAATTCAGCAGTGAACGAGTTAACGACATTGGGTCAATATCTCTTTACTAGTAAGAACAATGTTGACACAGAGCTAAAAGCGCTGTAGAAATTTCATCGATTTCTTGGCTATTTGTCCTCGTCCCGTAAGGTATACAGAAGTCGTCTGCAGCGATGGTGTCACCTGTCGGCGGTGTTAGGGAAAAGGATCAAACTCAAACAACATTGAAGAACATATTTTATTGTTATACGAGGAAATCTTCAGCGCGTAATGACAAGAAGATTTGTTGTAACGGTGAAAACAATGTCTGAAAGAATCCTTGTAAAAAATGCTTACTGTGCAGCCTGGAAACTCTGATCCCAAATAAGATTAATTCTCTTTTACACACAGAACGAGAAGAACATTATGGATTTCAACTTACAATAGTGCATCGATATCAGTCTATGTTGCCGTCAAATAACCAATTAACCCTTTTACAGTGGCATAATACAACAAATCTGCAGCAGACGACTTTTATAAACATCTAGACGAAAATGTGGAAAACTCGCTTCCATAGAATGTATAACTATTGTATACAGTTTAAAACATTGTGACAAATAAACAAATGGCTCATTTTTCTTTGTCTACAATGTTATCAAAGGTCGTCTACTGCAGTGGCGTAAGAAAGCGTCTGCATGTAAGGAATGGAGCGTTAGCAAAGCAATAAGTCAATTAGCAATACCGTCATGCAATATTCAACGCTCCTTAGCACCTTTATTCCTATGGTGGCAAATTGTAAATGGCTTTATCTCCAACTAAATATACCGCTTCGGTGGTGTAGTGGTAGGGGGTCCGCCAAGGGTGCGGGAGGTCTGGGGTTCGATCCCCGGTCGGGTCATACTAAATTCTTTAAAAATGGGGGTAATGGCTGCCCTCCTTGGCGATCATTGCTGCGGGGTTAGCATTACGACTGACTGGCTGGCGTCAGGATAAATGGCCCAGTAGTACCGATAAATAATCCAATAGTATAACTGAACACTTGTTGAAAGGGGCGTTAAACACAAAACAATATATCCAACACAATATAAATACACACAGAAAATAAGATGGAATAACAACTTTAACCAGGGAGGTCAAGGAACTGTCTTGTTTTATCCACGCCGGACGAAAAAGGACCTTTGCCGTTTTCCTGTTGACTTTAGATTCTGGATATGATACATATTTACAAGGTTAAAATTGGGTCTCCGTCAAAAACCCGGTGAAATAGATTTCTGGTGTTAAACGTGACATTTCTAACAATAATATCAATGAACAATATTAAAATCCGGATTTCATCAAAGTGCGGAAAAAACATTTGTATGGAGAAATACACGCATGTTACTGGTTTTGGCCTCAGGAAACACGCCGAATACATTAGGAATCTAGATCATCTGATTGTGACATACACTTTTGCATCTTGTGTTATTGACATTTACGAAAGGTTAATGATGTACTTTTCTAAGATAGAAGACAATGAAGATGGTGAAAGTATGCGTGAGGATTTAAATGTTTCCATGAAAGCTGAAAGAATTGCTTTTGCTTGGATTGTGCTCCGAGTGTTGGCATTGTAAAACGGCTGGCTATAAAAAGTCGTTTTTGCTATTATATTCTGTCCCTTTGCTTCCAATTAAAATGAGAATCCCGACCTGTCATTTCGTTAGTTTCTAACAATGCATTAGCCCAAAATTTCTTTTTGCTATTCTACCAGTTTGCAATTGTGTTTGAGCGCGATTTTAACCTTTTCCCTACGCATTTATCAATGCATCTATATATAAAAAAACTTGTCCATGTAAATCGTCAGGGAAGATAATATCAAGTGCAGGATAAGGGTTAAACAAAGAACATTCCAAGAAACTAACCCGCTTAGTTGATTAATGCTTCATTTTCATTTGCGTCTATACGCAACTTTATACACAATTTGCGTATAAGCTTATGCATATACTTAGGAAATAAAGTATACCATGCACAGCTTGCACATTCATGCAGTTTAATGTAGGTCTACATTATTCGCTACCAACGGATTTATCAATAAATATAGTACTTGTCCACACCTATATGTAATTACATAATATAATAATCTAGGGTAGATGAAACCAAGTGCATGGTAAGGGTTCCTCAAAGAACATCCCAAGAAACTATACCGTGCAGCTGATAAATGTAGAGTATCAATTGCGTTCATTTATTCTGTTATCGGCCACGAGCAGGGCGGTTTTAACATATTGATTTGAGCAGCGTCGAGAGACATAGCGTCTTATCCTCTCTCCGTAACGGGATCATATACAGGGTTGTCGTAGTAACATCCCGGGGACCTACACTTCCAATTCTTTGTCAGCCGTTTCATCTGAGTCTATGTATCATGCAAACGAAAAGTGAGAACTCTGGTGAGACTGTGCGTAAGCACAGACTCGCCTGAGTCTTCACTGTTCGTAGGTGCATTAAGATCCCGAATCTCCAGACGCGCCTCATTCGCAACATATCGCCCACGTAATTCTTCGGGCCTCGAGAACGACAAAAGAGCGGAATAAATCCTCAATGACGCTTGACAAATGATTTTATCATGGGACGACGGGGAACGGAATGGATGGCCAGGAGACACGACTTCCTGTCATAGGAAAGGCACACACGTACAGCTTCCTCTTTCCCGGGATTTTGGTGTTTTGTTCTTTCTTTTGCATTGCATAATTAGCATCGTTACCAAAAATACATCGAAAGGTGACATTCGTTCTTCGTACTTTATTGTTAAGTGTTTTGTACTTTCTATTGCATTGCATTATAAGCGTCATTTGCAAACATATATCCAACGGTCTTCGTTCATTTCTTTTGTATTGCATAAGTAGAGTCATTATTTAAATCTGTCAGTTGTTAATATATGAGATTCCACTTAACTCTTTCACAAAGTCGACTTTTCCATGTTGAAAATTGGACCAATCCACTTTTCATCCAACAGGAAATTTGGTAAAACGTTATGTCTAAGTGGCAAACATTGCAGATTTCAGGAGAGACAGCTCATAATGAGCTCTCTCACCTGAATCTGCATTGTTTGCAAACGCCTGTAATTGCCTTTATCAGCGAAAGGGTTAACCAAATCAGTAAAACTCGCACTTCTCAAAAAATGAGCCAGAGTCTTGCTATTGGATAAGTGTGCAAACACCGAAGTATAGGTTGTAATTTGGATTCCAAAATATTCCTTGAAAAGTGTAAGAATTTTTCCACACGCACGCTGTGATTTAGTATGTGCATGTGCACAAGCTTAACCCGAGTTGATATATATATAAATATATATATATATATATATAATGACATTTAATCATTAAATTGAAACGATGTCTAAATTACTCTAGTGCATTGTTTACGTTGTTGAACCGAAACTTTGACATCACCAAAGATCACCGAGCACTTTAATGTAATGGATTGTCAACTAGTTATTCTGCCAATTATATCCGACCCTTTAAGTCATTCAACATACAACAATTCTGCACCAGACGACTTTGAAAACTTCCAGACAAAACTATGGACAACCTCGATATAATGGACAGAATCATTATTGTCAAAACATTGATGAAAAATGGTTTCAAAAGTATTTTGCCTCATATGGTTAAAAAAAAAACGTCTGAATATTGGAAAGGAGTTAAGTAGTAGTGTTAAGTTAGTAAAATTGGCATCCTGAACTAGCAGTATGTTATTTATTTGGTGTACTAAGTAATAGTTTCAGAACAAGCCGGGAGACATTGAGCCATTAAGAAGATGGTTCTTTATGGGGTTAATATTTTAGGTCGTTTATTTCTTGCCGTTTTCTTTAAGGATGTCTGCCTTGACAGATCGAAATGAGATAATGATATAGGAATAGAAACATTGCATTCGCTGGATACTTATAAAGATGTATCTTAATGGGGTTAATATCTTAGATGATTTATTTCTCGTTAGTTCTTTCACATCTGCGGCGCAGATGCCACAGGCTTCTTTCGGCAACTGTGTGGTAAAAAAGGTATTTGCTGATGAAGATCAATTATCCCTTTTGCCATCCTGTTTTCAACTCAATTCAGTATTACATTTACTTTTTAGAAATGCAATATATTTGCTTACACACGTTCAAGGTGAAAGCCGCCAAACAATGAGAAGAGGTACCTTTACGGGTTGGACATATTATGATTATTTCACTTCCCAGTATCATAAACATCTAAATAGTTATCGTTTAAGCTTCGTTTTTACTGGATAAACATACCCAGTAAGCTGGGTAGACATACCCAATAAGCCAATATTACTTATTACTTACTTTGTTGTCACTATAAGCAATATTTTCAGAAGTTTCAACATTTCAACATTTTGATCTCCATCTGGATTTTAGAACCTTTCACATCTGTTGGCGTTTACTTGAAGTCTAATTATAAATATAATTTTATTTTGTCTAAACTGCCAACAGATCTGAATATTTGGGTATAAGTGTAGGATAGGTCGTAAAATTTGCATGCAGACACACGTTCAGGTTTATAGTTTAGGATTTCCATTTACAAACTGTTTCCGAGCTGGCAACGAGACAATTATTTATTGAGATATTTCTTAGAGCACTCTTGGATAAAGATATGATGATGATCTTAGATAGAATCATTGGGTTTAGTAATGTCCTTTTTATGAAAATGCTTTCATTCCAAGCCGCCAGACATTAAGATGTTATTTTTTTAATTACTTAATATCTTTGTTAAGTCAGTTTTTTTTCTTGTGATGTTTCTCACGGGATTTTTACTTGAATTTAAGGATCAAAATGTGAACATCATCTTAGAATTGAATCATTTCGTTTACTATTGATTTTTTATGAAAAAGGTCACTAAATGTCTTTGGTGAGTCAGTATTCTTACAGGATTTTTGCTTCAAATAAAGGATAAAAATTGTGATTACCATCTAGGAATAAAATCATTGCATCTATAAGGTCCTTTTTATTATACAAATGGTTTCAGAACCAGCCGCTAGACGAGAAGAAGATATATCTTTATAATTAAATATCTTAGGTCAGTTATTTCTTGTGATTTATATCTACTGCAAGGTCGACCGATCCTATCAATTATTAATTGTCTACTGAAACGTACTTTCTATAAAAACTAAGCGGGTACCATTTCTTCATCCATTATATAAAAAGTTCGTGAAACAGGCATCTTGGGTGAACACTAAAGTCTATAATTTAGGAAGATTTAATTCAAAACGAGCCAAGAGCAGATGTCTTTATAGGGTTGGACCTTTCTCACATGCAAACGCTTTTTGACGCATATGCCGCAGATTATTTTAAAGAAATGTAGCAAAATTTGACGCAAAATGTGCATTCATAATCTGTATTTCTTTCTTTAATTGAAAAAGGGTTAATATATGAGGTCGTTTATTTCTTGCCGTGTACTTGAAGGATGTCTGCTTTGACGGATCAAAATGAGATAATCATCAGGAATGGAAACATTGCATTTCCTAGGCTACCCAATTTATCAAACCGAAGACGTCTTCTGCCTGTATTGCTTAAGGATATGAAATATTCTGCAGAATATCACTGGATATTAGTTTCTTGCTTTTGTATTGTATACCCGCATCGGTGCTAAGTTTGGCAGTTTTGTTTAACCCTTTACCTCTTGTAGACGCTTTTTGACGCATCCATAGCAGACGATCTTTTAAATTATAATGAGCAATGTTCCCTTTTGCTACAAAGGATTGAACTATATTTTAATAATTAAACCTTAAGTAATGGAGCTTTTTCAAGTTTTTGTTTCAATATGGTTTTGAAGTCGTCTGCTTCAGATTTGTTGTTTGATGGTAAGGGTTAATTAAGTGATCTTAAACACCGCCAATTAAACTAACCAATCAGGTGGTATACGCGTATGAGTTGTGCCCTGCGTAATTATGACACGTGTGGGGAAAAGGGAATGGTCTGCGCATGCGTACTAAGGATACAAATTGATACTGCTTTACAGACGTTTCTCAAAGCCTTCTATTACTAGTTGTCATAGTTAACACTGGTTGGAAACGCCTTACGGTTCATGTTTGTATAACACCACTTAATATGTTTTACTTCATTAATTACAATCGTTGAGGATAGCATTTAAATGTTCCTTAACGTTTCATTTAATCCGTATAAATATTATGTTATACATAAAATCATCACCCCTAGTATTAGGGTTAACCATCCATTTAGTCGTGGCATATAACTACTTTATTAATTTCAATTGTTGAGTATATCATTAAATGTTTCTTTACGTTTTCTTTAATCTGATTCAATATATAGTTATACATTAAATCATCGTCACTAGTATTAAAGTTAAACAGCCAATCAGTCATGGCATATTACTAATGTATAACATACCCACTGTATTTGCACGGTGTTTTAAAAAGAAGAATATTTTCATTTTGACATTTAACTACACAAATGACACTATATCAATCAATGAACCATGAACTTATATTTTGAATTAAACAATTGCGCTTGCAATGGTGAATTGTCGTTTAAGATGTTTTAAAGAGTTTTAAGACAAAACAGATCGTACTCGTTGTCTCATGTCTACGTTTAATTCGTCGGATTCAGGATAAATAAGAACGAAAGTACTGCAACAGAAAACGCCGAGATATAACTGGCATATCGTTGACAACGGACTAAAACACTATTCAAATTAATATAATAAAATATAACAAACGTTTTGTTCGGTAACATAACACCGACGTGAAGCCGACACACTTTCCGCAGTTTAGAGGATGTAATGTTACCCCATCATTGCGGTTATGACTTCGTGGGCTGCTATTTATATGTCTGCATGGACTAGTTAAATAAGATAATTTCTTCTCAAAATAGAAACGTTGCATTTCGTCGGCTACTAAATCATAGTTTATGACGTATAGGATGACGGATGCCTACGCATGGAACATGTTTGATATCTTTAAAATTGCCGCAAATTATCTGCGAAAACGGGACTTCTGGAAATTGTCCCAGAAAACCCTTTTACCTCATACAACAAATTTGCAGTAGACGAATTACAAAACGTCTGGTCATCAATATGGTAAATCTCAATAAATGAAAGTAAAACTGTTGAATAAGCTTGAAAAAAATATGACCAAATTCTCCTTTTGCCACAAATGTTCCCAAAGGTCGTCTGCTGCAGAGGCAGCAGTAAGTGTCTGAATGCGTGAACGGGTTAACATAAAGATTTTACCATTTGATAAACGTACAACGTATCGTACATTTATGTCGCTTTCCAATCTGATTTTAGTTCACTATAATACGTCTGGTTCTTTATTTTAGGATTCAGCTTAAATTTGTATTATTTGTCAGGTGGCATAACTTTTGATTTATTTGGCATTTACGCCGTCATCAACATTATTTCAGTCATCGCACGGCGACAGTTCATTTATTCATGATCCCTAGGTAAACAAACCTAAGGCACTCCACCATAACTATTGAACCCGAGACGCCCGGTTCAGAACCCCGACGCTTACCTTGGCATAAGTTATCTAATCAGCTTGTTTAAAAGATTTGCAATAAAAGTGTTGACCCCTGTTGAGGATAACATATGATGGTGCAATAGATAAACGTTACTCAGTATTTTAAGCACGAGGCGCTCGGAAAAAAATAAATCTTGTAAGATTGTATTTGTCCTAGTTCTTATACGGAATTTTAACCAGTCGCACTTTGCATTTGCTGGAAATTGTACAAGTATATACTAAAATGAATTAATCATACCTATATACATAAATGTGTTACGCTCCTACTCACCACATAAAAGTATTGCATACTCTAAGATGGTGTTGTTTAACTGCTATATATTTAATGAAATAATATAAAAATAAAAGTGCCATTGCATTAGTCATATTTATAAAGAGATGTGTCTTCAAGCTCAGCCGGTAACCTGATTTACAATCCCGACTCTCCCAATCATCCCTACCGATGATTGACAAGGACCATTGACTAGCTTCATTCGTCTTCCACCATGAGCTAATATACCAAATTGCATGGGAGGAATGTTGTGTGGAGTACTGGTACGTGAAAGCCAGGAACCACATGGGTTGATCAAATGGCTGTCGTGACATTTATGTAAAACTCCATTCAATCAATACGGACTGTTCATTTAGAACAGTCTCTCTGTTTGTCCTATATTTCGAGGGCTTGGCGTGAAACGGTTGTAACTAAAATTTGTATTTTTTTACCAAGTTTAATCGCCTCGCCTTGAAGTCTGTGTAAGCGTTAAAATCATTTTTCTTGGTAAGCAATGGAAATTTGCATTGTTTACAAACGGGTCAAAATTACCCCTAAAATAGGGTTTTCGTAATATATTTTTAGTTACAACTGTTTCACGCCAATCCCTCGATTTGATTGATTGGTGTGTTTTGGATCAGTGGTATGGAGATAGCTTTTGGTGAGAAAGTTCATATCTACTTAATGCCAATACAAAGTACAAGGACACACATATTACTTTTGACGTCAAGACAACGTCACACAAACAAAACATGTGGTTTATGATATAAATATGAGCTCGGCTCAGCGGACACCAAGCGTTAGGTATTTGCGATCAGTGTAGATCCAAAAGCCACATCCACGTTAACTTATCTGGTTATGAACTGTGTTCGCAAATAAGTAATAGAAGGGTTTGAAGTATAACAGTATCCAAGCTAATACTTCAGCATGAATTCTACATTCGTAATATATACGTTAATGATGGTGTTCCCGGAACATCGCACATATATAATTCATCAGATGTGTTTCCGTACAATGATGGTACTTCTCACTTCCATAAATGCATTATGCAGGTCTTAATTTACACTAGGGTTCGATAAGCGTGACTTTTGAATGATGAATAACTAACAGTGCTTGGATCTCTGGTATAAATACTTTCATCAATTTCGTGTGTTTCAGTACAAGGTATATGAAACAATACAATACTACACCTTTCTTTTGAAAAGGATCAGTAGTTGTACGAGAGTCTCATCAGAAGTTCGTGAACTTTCCATTACTCACACAATATTCCACTTAGAAAACATCCCATTGTTAATATACCGATCCCAGTACTTTATAGGTTAATCCATTCGCTTCAAGATCGAATGTCTCGATGTTTGAATCCCATTAGCTACAGTATGTCCGTTTTATCAAGCTCTGTTGTTTGAAGTCGCCAGCTAGTTAATGGTAACAACAAAACATGTTATAAAAACAAACACGAATGAAATGTTTGCTTCTGATGGTGTAAATTTAGTTTCCTAATGTGAGTACCACTATCACTATATATCTCTCTCTATGTTCTTGACGAGCTGATGTCTTTGTAATTCATTAGAACGATACAATTTGTTGAACCTCTGAACCATTGGTAATACATGTCTTGCAAAAGGGATAATATTCTGGAAGTAACATATATTAACTCTTGTTTGGCCAATGTTGTTTATCCATTAACTTCTCAAGATGTGTTAATGGAACGGTCTTAAATGACATATTCGGTAATAGTTTAAGTAGCATTTGTAATGAAGTTTGGTCAATGTTGTGAATCCATTAACTGTTCAAGAAGTGTAGATGGAACGGTCTTAAATGGCATATTCGGTTATTTCTTAAGCAGCATTCGGACTGAAGTATTGGTCATAAAACACGTACCTATGTTATGACTCGAGACGTAATTGCTTATTTTCTACGTAGAAAGTCTACGACATCAAAATTACACAGTGTAAAATGTCTTCTGGTTACAAGGTCGTAAACAGACCGTAAACATAGAGGAGTAGTTGTATTTCTTGTCGTTAGACCGACGTAATAAATTCTCATTTCTGTACATTAGGGATGTTTTCTTTCTGGTTTTGATCGCTGCTTGGTTCACACAAACCGATTTGGAGGGATTACACTTTCTGTTACTTTTCCGGGCCCCACAACTACAAATCTCTACTGTGTCACTGTGCAAACTAAGTGTTCAACCTTCTGAATGGTCAGAAACTGATTTATTCTCGCGATTAACCAATCAGAAGTCTTGTTTCGAGCACAGAGTTCATTTCATTTTCATAGTTGTGTTGTTTCGTGGCTTCATAACAGATGGTATGTATCCGAAATCTGGGGATTATTTCCCCTTTCGTAAAACATTCACTCGCTTTTTTTGTTTTTCATTAAATAACACATTGGTATATTAAAAAAAATGATAATAATAATAATGATGATAGTCATTACAATAATCATAATAAAAATAATAATAATAATGATAATAATAATGATAATAATAATAATAAAAAAATAACAATTTAAATTAAATTCACACATTTTGGCAAGCCGAATCTTTCTTGTGGGTCTCTAAATCGCACAAATTTTCCATCTACACATCCCCATGTCCATATATTTATCCATCGTTTATAATGCAGACAACACTAACATTATACCCGGTTGGCGTTCATATAGTTTTACTAATACAAACGCAACCGTATTAACTCATTCACCCAGACAACCAAGTATAACGCAGACGACTTTTAAAACATACATGTTTGCAAATAATATTAAAATTTTACTAAAATGAAAGATAAATTAAATAAAGTTGAAAGTATTGTCGCAAATGGAGAAATTGCTCAGCGTGTTTTCAATAATCGTCTGCTACATACGTATAGGCAAGTGCGTGAGGGTGGACCTGATATATAGACATATTGTACAAAGATACATGTTTTAACAAATGAAACATATTTCCGTTTATCCAACCACGTTTATCACCTTGATACAAAATACACATTTGATGAAAATGCAAACACTTCTCCATTAAAAATATTTTTCATAAAGGTCGAATAATTGTCTGGTGTAATGGGTTTCAACGCCGCTTTCAGCAGGTTTCAGTCATATCACGTCTACCAGTACACATACCTACGTGTTTTCTGACTTTCTGACACCAGAACTCCACGCATACTATTAGTGCATTAGTCAAAGACGATTGGTGCCTATCGCAGTGAATTTTATCAAACGTCGGAATTAATTTTGACCGAGCTGGGCTCCGAACTCACAACCCCCTGAGTAACAGCCGACGTCGCTACCGACTGAGCTACTGGATCTCAGCGTGTTGAGTTTTAATAAATCGCTATTAGAATTCTGCAGACTAATTATCCCATTATAAATCTCTTGGACTATAAATAGCTTGTAATAGGCTCATTCGTCAATAGATTAGTTTATATGAGCTTAGTTATCTCAAAATGAACCTTTTCAGTTCGCCAAGAAACAGGATCGGCCAATTTTCTTGCCTTTTTCCTTATAATGTAAGATAGATGACATTTCTTTTCTTTCGGTCGATTTATCATGATTCTGCATCACACTTTTGCTATCTGGAAACGTGCTTTAAATGCATTTTATTATAGTATTAAGTGCTATTTTATTTTATACATACCAGTGGTAAATCGGGCCTAGGAATATAATATATGCCGACTGTCGTCAAGTAAATAGCCATAGTTATGTAACTAATCGTGCAATGTTCCATTTACTTTTTCCGACATGCCGAGGCTTACAGACGCGCCCACAGCAGACACATTCTAAAAACATTGTGGCAAAAGTAGGAATCACCCAAAACTGCAAAGATATAGAGGGTTATCATATTCGTCAGTCATGTCCATACTCATTTAATTAGTTAATAAGCTTTAGTTTTACCTAATGCAACGTGACAGGAATCGCTTATATCAAAAGAGTAGTGGTATTTAAGGAGCGTTGATATTTGTTTTATAATTGAACCCCGTACATTGGCAAATGTACACGTTTGGTTTTGTGAACAGTGGACATCTAGATAAGCCTGTGCATCCGCAAATTCTGATCAAGTTCTACACTGTTCACAAATGACTTACATAAACCCGTCAGAAACTGTTTACGTGTGTAGATTATGATAAAGACGGAACATATATACAGATTTATCTATATTCTATAATGTCGTCTGCTAAGAGAACATGATTGACATCCGTGTTGATCATACATGTATGTAAAATGACATGAAATAAGTGAATGTAGTCAACGGATGCATTGTGGTTCTCTAATGTCGTCTGCTGAGAGAACAACAGGATTGGCATCCGATTTGATCACGGCAAAGTTAATATCCGGCTTAGATTTGCATTTGTTAAGATTATGATCTGTAACTCTAATTATTCTTCGCAATTAGTATTAACCCCTTTACCAGTTGCAGACGACTGTTGCCATAGCTATAGCAGACGGATACTATAATCGTGTTTTCAACTTTATATAATTTGCTACTAACTATCATTATGAATATGAAATGAAAATGTATATATGAGTTCTTGTTGTGTATTTGCATGTTTCACTGTTGTACATACTGTATGTTATACATTTTACATACCACATGGTATATGACCATCCGGTGAATGAAACGTGAATAAAACTTAAAGTTTATGCATATTTCTATTAGCAGACGACACAACAGTATAATGTATTCTCCAATTTCTATATTTAATGGATCATTTACAAATATTCTATCAAATCCACTGTTGCAATGAGTTCTACTAATTAGCGTAGTTCTATTAGACATCAGACCTGACTTCGCATGATATAGTTGATGGCTGTAGGACGTGGGCCCTGATTTATTCGACATATATATCTCCCTCTGGAGAGAGCATTAACGCACTAATGGGCCGACAATCTCAGCAGAAAAACGGAAACCGCTTCATTCCTGATTACTCGCGCAAGGAATGCGTAATCAGTCATTTGATTGGACGAAATTGACCGAGGCCATCAATCTGAATACGTCAGACGCTGTGTCTAATCATGCGCTTATATTACAATATTGATTACTAGGCTTTTATCCTTATCCATATTTACGTATTTCAGTGGTCCCGATAATGGTGACCGTTTGGCATATTGATGCCTTATAAACGATGTCAGAAAGACACAATGTGAATTTTATATCAGACATTTACATATATTTGCTGCGACTGACGATTAAGCATCTTATTGGCACTCTATCATGTCATCATTTCAAGTAACCCTTTCCAACATACAACATACAAATCTGAAGCAGACAACTTTGAAAAGATTTTGATAACTATGAACATTCTCTGTAAGTCTATACTGATTGAATAGAGTGGAAAGCAAGATACTACTCATCATGACAATGTAGCAATGTTTCAAAAGTCGTCTTTGGTAAAGGCGTATGAAATGGTTAAATGTGCATTGATAATATGTTAGTTGGGCTACACTTACTGTATTTTTTCAGAAGTTTCATGTATTACTATATTACGCGTAGACGGACAGTGAAGGCTCTGATGAAACTGTGAGGCTGCACAGGGTCGCCTGAGTCTGTATTGGTGACATTTACAGCGATAAAATAGGCGGCGGTGAATGCACGGTGATATTCAAGGGTGACTGATAAATGGTCCAGGAATTCCCGGCTGTTTTAAACTATCTTCTGTATCTGAAAAGGCTGAATGTTTCTGCTTTAAATATATTGTTTTATGTTCTCATGAACTTTTCGATTTCTACTTGCAGGTGCTGGGTTCCGATACAGAATTTCACTTTATGCACAAGGCGATCCCTAAAACAAGACTCCGACGCAATATTTTCCATACCAGAAAACTTAATGCACACCCAAATGTAAGTTTATAGTTAATTATGATAACGAAATTAGCCGCACGTTTGGAAAATGAAACGTAGTATATTGCTGACAAGTGTAGGTAATGATCTGCCTGCAGGGGCGTAGCTCCCGTTAGGCACTGTAGGCTCGTGCCTACACATTTTTTCTAAAAATGCCCCAAAATGCAGCTGCGGCGATACACATCTGCGTTATGTATCGACCGGATCAGTCTGCGCGGCCGACACATTCCATCTAAGGGGTGAGATATACAGTAGTCATTCCTGAAACAGAAAATACACAGGAGGCGAAACGTGTATAACCGGGTAGCTTAGGCTGATCCGGGTCGATACTTTACGCAGAGTCCACAATGTTGATTTTCTCACGAGACGGCCTACACATTGATTACTGCCAAGCTACGCCCCTGGCCTGGAAATCCATACTAGCTAAAAGCAATCCCGAGGACACCTCTTTCTAAAATATTACATCAAATATACTCAACTGAAGAAGTGATTACCTGTAGTTTAAACTTCTTTCAATATGAGTTCATTAATGTCATAGAAGCCAATTTCACGTAGCCATGTCTTTTCTGAATTTCCCGTACCAGTTCTTCACGCAACAATATACATGTACCCTCTATGTAACAGGGTACCTTTCAGCGGAGAATCCTATCAATGAAAGACGAATGCTGTTGATCGTAATCCGGGATTCGAACCAATGGCCAATGGATTGACTGCTATCGGCAAGACAGACTAATCTAAATCGACATCTGAGCGATGTTATGAGTGAGGTCATACGTACAAACCCTCAGAATCGTAAATACGCTAATTCTACATTAGGTTGTGTTTTGAAATAAGCGTTGTATAAAGGCACCGATTGCCTCAACGGCTAGATTGGGAATACGGCTGATCTTGAAATTGGCTGGTCGTTAAAAGTCCTTTCGGGGAGCCATACTAAAATAATTTAACAATTTTCTTTTCAGTTATATGTTATATGCCCTCGGCTAAGATGAAACTAATTGGTCGAGATATTTCAAACAGTGTCAACGTTCTGTAGCTTTCCTGTAATTTTCCATAATTTTGAAACATCAAAGTATCTATTTTATACTTGATATAAAGAAATATTATATTTCGCCTTCGGAGTTTGTCTATAACTGTTCCAGTAGGTCAACCCTTTCCCACTTGAGAACGCATCTTCAAACATCTGCATAGGACGACGTTTGTCTCGATGTTTTCAACTCTTTTTAATAACATTTATTTCATTTTAAGAGACATTTCAATATACAATGTCTTAGCCGTAATAAAAAAGGATTGCGTTTTGCAAACACATCTTATATGTCCCCAATGAAGAATTAATCTGGTCTTGGTATGTCATATCAAAGCCTTTGCCGAGTGGTTAGCTTCGGGGATTTGAAACCACTTTCAGATCAAGCGACCAGTGTGTATGATTAACCAAATCCACTACGCTAACGCCTTTTGACAAATGTTTCAATGTAAATGGAACCATCAAGGAGAAGAATTAGTATCCATTAGTCTGATCCATGTATGTACTTCTCTGTAACATTTACTTGTACATTGCTTTAACTGAATAAATATGTTTAAACAAACGGGCAATAAAGTGGGAATTCTAACGGTTCATACTAGGGTGTTGAATGCATCGCTATAGAAATACTCCGATTACCCATTTCACTATTTTGCTGCAAAAGGCAATTAAATGCTGTTGCAAAAAAATGCAGATGCAGATGAGACAGCTCGACACGAGCTGTCTATCCTGAAATCGGTTTTACTTCAGGAGAGTCGACTTTGTGAAATTTGGCAGTAAAGGTGATATCTAAACCATCCATCTATTTGATAGGCAAGTCACTACAAACTGTATGGGTGTATGTATTGATTAAATGATTAACTTTGAGTAACATCAGCTCCGGATTTAAATGTATTACCATCTGTAGTTGTTCTTCACGAATATGGTGATACTACGTTACATTATTCCAAACGGTGTAGTCGGTGTGCGGGCTGTCAAATCAGGGATTGTTAGTTCGAATCCAAGGTCTGTCAACATTCATTACGAAGTTCGACAAAAGTCAATGGGATACACGTCATTCTTTTTCCAGCGATGTGCTAATAGTCCATGTGGAAAAGAAGCAAGTCGCTTAAAAAGACTGTCGTGTTGAATACTGGTATGAGAAAACCAGGAAACACATGGTTTGGTGAAATAGCTGCCATGCTATGAATGAGAAAGTGTTGGTAACGGCGTTAAGTACCAAATAATGAATCAGTCAATTAATCAATAAATCCAAATGTTGTGTGGCAATGCACCGCATGGCTTGTATCAACTTAGGTTGTAACGATGTATTCGTACTACATGTATTACAAGTCAGCACCTACAACCACTTTCAGCAGTAAATATGTGAGCTCTTGCTCTTAGGATACTCAACGATTTCGCCAAATCTTAGCACCACCATTATAAATATATGTATGTATTACGCAGTCTAGTCTATTACTGATCAATTATAACTTTCATCACATTAGCACAATTTTTATTTCGAAGAGCATCACTCAAATGGATACCGGGAGACTACCCAATACTTTGTGTAAAACCGTGAAGGCCGTCCAGTGGTAAAATCTTGTTCATGAATATAATTCGGGAGATTCGATTAAGTCTGAGCCCACATTTTTGGTGCTTGTTTTGTTGGCTTTGAATGACTCTGCACGGAAGATAATTTCACGATTTTTGATTTACACGTGAGTTCCAAGTAATACAGATAGTATTAGTTGGTAAATAACAACAAGGACGTCTATGTATTAGATTTTATTTTTGAAAATGGGCAAATGTTCCCCACATATCACACTTGTTTTAACAAAGTAATTTGTATGAATCTGACGAGATTATGGTTACCATGGTGATTTCAAATTATATATTTGTTTCGTCGAATGACTTTGTTATTTCTCAAAGCTTTTATACAGAATACATTAACTCAACTAGAGTTCAAGCAGTGGTCCTTTCCAGGAAAAAATGCCTCGCCTGTACCGGTGATATACACTGAGCACGTTATAGAACCAAGGGGTCTTTCGGAAAGAGCTAGGGTATCGATCCCCAACTCCATTGTATCTAACTCTTTATCTTGTATTTATCTACACCTGAAAGATGTTTATACATCAAATGAGCCTATAGAAACTATCAAGCTTATGCTCAATCAGAGCAATTGCATATCTCAAGCTTTGTTTTCTTATAAAATACCTCCCGGTTATGTCATTTAAACAGAGTTTCAAAGCATGGAAGCGAAGATAGTTCATGAATAGTTTGGTGTAAATATTTAAAGCTCGTATGATGTGACATCTTCGTCTAATACAAGATCTGACTTCCTAATGTTTCTTAATTAAAAACAATACACGCGCACAAAATTGAACTAAGAAACTAAATGACACTAAAGATTGGGTCAATGCAGTATTACTAGAATATACAATAGACTGTTCCGGGGCTAATGTAATTACTGTGTCTCGAGTCGCCTGTCAACTTTAAAGAAAACAATTCAACGAATAAGAGTACCATGTAGGTAATAAGAGATAATTTCTGGCTAAATAAATGGAGTTTAATATGACTTCTTTTCCCTACTTTTACTTTTCATTCCGGGTCAAATTCTCGAGTATTAATGCACATTGCCTGTAAACTCTATTTCACATATTCATTGCTGTCCTAATTATGGTTATTTGATAAAGCCAGTACTGTACTTTTGCCATTAAACTGTTGATGACATTCCTAGGATTCCCAATATTGCATACTTGAAAATAATTATCTGTTTCGTAACATTTTGAATGTTATTTAACGATAGCACATACCAGTTCTAACTACATCTTGCCTTTCCCGTGAGTCTATTTACACAACAAAGATGTAGGGAAAATCCATGCTTCATCTTCAGTCAAATTCCTCTGAGATATGTCTAAAGAATGTATTGTATGTACCGATTCTTTCTCTTACATGAGTCCGTACATCTAAAAAGTTACGAGTTTACTTTTGGGGAATCAGCACAGTTTGACCAAGACCTACACAGTTCATATATCACTTATAAAAACTTGTTTTCAATATATGCCAATGTGTGTATATTCTGATAGGACTGAACAGATAGACCGGGTGATCTGGATTGAATGCCGTATTCAACAGTGGTCCATTTACATCACGGCGGCCCGTTCACCTACACATGTGTTTCCTGGTTTTTTTTTACACCAGTACCCACCATAACAGTCTGAAATTGTACATTTGAACGCAATTGTGGATGTTCATGAATAGTCAGCTAACGAGGTTGAAAAGACGTTCATTTTGGATGAGCCAAACTATCCGAGAGCTCCTATTCATTCATTGCTGTATTAGGTATTAACAATAGGACGTAATTATTTGTGACATTAACACGAATTCAATACAACACAAGATGGTATGAATAATCAGACTTTATGATACTTAATGTCATGATCCAAGCCATTGGAAAACAGACCTTCGGGAATTTGCCATTAACAAATATTAGGGTCCATATACTAGAAAATACCGGTCTAATTTTTTAGGGAAAAACACATAAATAAATAAATGCTTCGTTGATGAGCTTCTGTGATGTTTTTAAACCCACCTTAATTTGACAACAGACAGATTTCAAGTTTTTTTCGCCGCCATGTGCCAAGGTATCGACTGTAATGCCATTGTATTGGGATTTTAACTCAAACAAGTCATACCAAATCCAATAGGACGTAATTATGTGTGACATTAACACGAATTCAATACAACACAAGATGGTATGAATATTCAGACTTTATAATACGTCATGTCATCATCCAAGCCATAGGAAAAACGATCCTTGGGAATTTGCCATTAACAAATATAAGGGGTCCATATACTATAAAATACCCGTCTAATTTTTGAATAAAAAGAAACTTAACATAAGTATTTCCTTAATGATCTTCTGTGATGTTTTTAAACCCATCTGAATTTGGCAACATACTGAGGTCATCCTTGTTTCATCGTTATATGCCCAGGGTGACGCTTTAATGCCGTTGGATTCGAGTATTTTCTCAAACAAGTGATACCCATTTCAAAAGCTGAGGTCTCAAAATGTTAGCCTTACGGGTCCAATTCCACCAACCTTACTTAGTGTTAAGTAATATTTAAATACTTAAAAGCATAGTTCACCATTTGTGTTTCCCTACTAATGTGTAAGACATGAATGGTATAATGTATTTAAGTAGATGACTAAGTTTACATAAATAGTGATCTTGCTGATTAACAATACTAGTTAAGAAATCAAATGTTTAGGTATTGTCATTAGGGAACACGTAAACTGAAATACGGTCTCAGCGCTAAGTAAGGTTGGTGTAATAGGACACAGTTCTTACCACAATTCGAGGGCTTGGCGTGAAACAGTTGTAACTAAAAACCTATTTTGAAAACCCTGGTTTAGGGGCAATTTTGACCCTTTTGTAAACAATGCAAATCTAGGTGCCATTGCTCAGAACGAGCAATGGCACCTAAATTTCCATTGTTTACCAAGAAAAATGATTTAACGCTCTCAACGACTTTATGGCGAGGTGATTAAGCTTGGTAAAAAATACCAATTTTAGTTTCAACCGTTTCACGCCAAGCCCTCGACATGTTATTCTGACCATGGTTTTACTATCAGACACGTATAATATTTCCCAGTTTTCAAACAACATTTTGAAGCTTCAAGTCAATTACTCGAACTTAGCTATTATAGCAAGTAGTACCACACCATGCTCATGTTATCTCATAGTCAACTGATACGTGTTTAATTAACATTTTCTTAATACAGAAAACACTTTACACAAAACAGTATTGGGAAAGAAGAACGTGCTCAAAGCCAGCAATGTCTGCTTTTCCTACAACGTTATAATACGAAATTAAATTAGATCTGTACTTTTTGACATAGAGGATCCCGTTCTCCTGAGATATCGTTCTAAACCCTTTTCCCATAGACATAGACATATTTAAGCATTAGCAGCAGACGGATTGTTGTAAAACACTTTGGAAAAAATTTAATGTCTCATAGAGAGTAAACTCTGTTTTGCCACAATATTTTCAATTCTGAACCAAAATTTAATTTCCACTTTTCGAAAAATAGCACTGCAGATGTTTCCGTGACAAACTATTCATTCCAAGTCCTTTACCACAAATAAATTTACAGCAGACGACATTGAAAACATCTTGGCAAAAATTTGACAACTTTTCTATAAATGTAAAACGTAACTGTTGAATAAAGTTGAAACAATTAGGGAAGAAGAGATAATTGCTAATAGAAAGCATATTTCTCTTTCCAAAAAATGTTTTCAACAGTAGTCTGCTTCAGACGTACAAAAAGGAGAAAGAGTGTTAAAATATCATATCAAGAACATGAAAACGGTTAAATTTCCAATACATTAATCGTTAAATAACATATACATTGTTCACTTTTTCAGGTCAAAAGTGCTGTTCAACAGACAGGGTTTGTACGGGCGAAGCGAGGATACAAGCCAATAACCGGTGTACCAGTGTCGGACCTCCGGCTAACATCTCCCGATCTCCTTGCGCTTTTAAAGGACGAAACAGACGTCAAATTAATGAAAGATCCCACAGACCCTCTCTTCGACAAGGAATGGTTTCTGGTAGGTTTATCATTCTTTTACATGAGCCGCTCCGGGCTATTGTGGTCGCGTTGCATTATTACGAGTCACGATCCTTTTTTTTGTATTAGGGTCGGTTGGAGCTCCAATCTCTTAAATTGCATGGCTACATGCCGACTGAGTTACACTTCCGGTGCACATTTGTACTATACCTACACTTCCTCATAGGAATACAGTATTTCACGTTACACCGGCTTGAGGACGTTTGAAAAAAACGGGTCACTGAGTTCTAGATAATGGAGGTATTGCTTTGTTTTAATTTTGTAAAAGACTTTTTAATTCTTTTGAATGAAAATATGTATAGAATGGTTTGTAAACATCAATTCCTGAGCTTTCCATCAAGTTTATAAAATAATCTTCAATAAAATACAAAACTTTCAAGCTCAGATGATCCTTTCCCATTATTCAACAGATCCGAAGCATTTGACTTCAAAATACATATACGTCACATCCGAAGCATTTGACTTCAAAATACATACATGTATACGACACATCCGAAGCATTTGAATTGTTAAAAAACAAATCGTACCATACAGAATATCTCTAGAAATGATAGTACTATTTTAAAGTGTTAAAGACTGACGCCGATAGACAAATTGCTGTCTCAACATGTCTCGGAATGCGTCTTTATGTAGAGAAAGGGTAATTATTGTCACCTAGATTTCGCCTGTCGCCTTGAAAAGACAAATTTATTCAGTAATCAATGTTTCCTTCCTGAACAGTAGTGTTAAATTGTAATTTAATTTCTTAAATTAGAGGCAGAGCTATAATTCAATTGTATTTTACCTACGATTATTTCTTTTTTATCTTAATTTTGTGTCTCGTAAGGGAAGGTGATACCATTTGTTTTTGCTGTCTGGAATCTGTATGTTTCAGTTGAACTGTATGAGTAATTTTATTTTTTTCGTTCGCTTTATTTTAGCTAGATGTTTATACATAAGAGAAATTCTTATATTTACTTGATTTAAAGTTGAAACCATCTGTTTACTGCCAGTAACCAGTATGTTTCAGTTCAACTGTATAAGTATTTCTATTTTTGAGCTCGCTTTATTTTAGCTAAATTGGTTGTACCAATTGATTCCGTCAAATCTTAACACCGCCTTTGATAATCAACGTGTAACATTCGCATTATATTTAAATAGAACAAAGCTCTAATTAATTTGTCTTATACATCAGAGAAAGACTTTTATCTTAATAGTATGACTCGGAAGAGAGGGTGATACCATTTGTATTTCAGTCAGGAATATGCATGTTTCAGTTAAACTTTGTTTGTGCGTTCGTTTTATGTTAGCTTAATTGGTGGTACCCTTCCACATAGTTAACTCTTTACACCGCCGTTATATTGTCAACATACACAGTTTATTCTATCCTACAATATGAAAACGTGTAAGGCTCATTATATTTGGTCCAAGTAATAAACAGTATTACACCAGAGATATATAATATCAATGACCATTTACTCGGATTTAATATAACCCATCTGAATTTCCTCTGTATGAGCATTACAATAATTTCGATTGGTATATTTTTTTTGAAATCGTTTTACTCTCTGAACAACTGCGAATATATATCTTATGTTTCCGTTTGTTCAGTCCATACTCCTTTTTGACGTGTGCGTATGCATGGCGTTGTAATACAAAAAAAAGTCAAAGATGATTTAGATTATTTTTGGATTATCTGTATTTGATCTTCTCTTGGAAGCTTTGTATATCACTTAGCAGTGATACTATATCCTCTTACAAAAAGCACTTATATTCATAACCACAAAGTTAGCACTATTTACAGTATCGACTTACGTTAACTTAGTTTTAAGGCCACTATCAACTGAATGACAACCGTACATAAGTACAATCACCATCATCTGATAACATACGGAAGCACAATATTGGTACCTGTTAGTAAACAGTCCATATGCTACAAGCAAGATTGATCATTTGCCAATTACATACGCATTTTTGGCATCTGTAGCAGACGGCAAATGAAAATGAAGACATTGCTCATAAAAAGCAATTTCCAAATTTGCCACAATGTCTTTCAAAGCTGCTCAATAATTTCGTTCTCATGTATTGAGTCGAGGGTTTGGCGTGAAACGGTTGTAACTAAAAACCTATCTTGAAAACTCTGGTTTAGTGGCAATTTTGACCCCTTTGTAAACAATGCAAATTTATGTGCCATTGCTCAGAACGAGCAATGGCACCTAAATTTCCATTGTTTACCAAGAAAAATGATTTAACGCTTATAAAGACTTTATGGCGAGGTGATTAACTTTGGTACAAAAAAATATCAATTTTAGTTACAACCGTTCACGCCAAGCCCTCGAGATGTTTTCAAATGTTGTCTAAGATGTTATAAAAGTCGTCTGCTGCAGATTTTGGTAAATGCGTCTGAAAATTGTACTATTGGGACAAAATAGAAATTTATCATATTGGCTGTTAAGGACCCATTGAGGTTTGCTTGCACATATTAATTTAAAACGTTCCATTTCAAGGAGAATGACATTCACTTAACTTATAATGGTTCCACCATCGTACTTTACTTTATAATATTTGAAATGATGGATGGCATTGCAAGAAGCATCCATCTTCGACAGCAAGTATCATGCTATACGCGACTTTTGAAACACTTTGCAAAACATGTAGACCAATTTCAGTCTTCAGCCTATTGTTGATCTACTCTGTTCATCTATCAGTTCAAAGGGACACACTTCTTCATAAGCACGTATGTAAGAACACCAAGACCTATTGTTGATCTTCTCTGTTCATCTATCACTTCAAAGGGACAAACTTCTTCATAAGCACGTATGCAAGAACACCAAGGATAATTATACAACTTACAAATTAACCCCAACTTATTTTGACGGATCCATAAGGGAGTAATTTTGAAAACAGGTTTGTTTTTTTTGGGGGGGGGGGAAGAATAATCTGCTTGCTACATGCAAATTTAAATATGTTTTTATTTATTAAGATAATCTATAAATGTCTAAAGGGTTTTTTCGCAGTCGTCTGCTCAACGTTGGAAAGGGTAAAGTCTTTTTATATTCAAATTTATCAGACGATTTCTTTCTGAAAAATGTATACGCCCCTTGGGGAGAGAGAAAACGTTTATGCAATGTTTTATTACAGTCACGAATAGCCGATCCATTTAACATACGAACTTCATCTTCTCTTTTATAAAGGAACAACGTCGAGCGAAAATGACTCCTTAATGCTTTCCCACATAAAAACGGGTTTTGAAGCATCTCCAGCAATATTGTCAACTGAATTTGTAAACTGACACTTATTTAGAGAGAGTTTCCAAATTTTCGAGAGAGAGAGAGAGAGAGAGAGAGAGAGATGAGAGAGAGAGAGAGAGAGAGAGAGAGATGAGAGAGAGAGAGAGAGAGAGAGAGAGAGAGACGAGAGAGAGAGAGAGAGAGAGAGAGAGAGAGAGAGAGAGAGAGAGAGCGAGAGAGAGAGAGAGAGAGAGAGAGAGAGAGAGAGAGAGAGAGAGAGAGAGAGAGAGAGAGATATATATATATATTATTATTATGTACATCTATAGGCGTAGCACTGTCGGTTTCACTAACACATTCAATTCAACCATTTCCTACATGCAGACGCTTTTGATGCAGCAATTTCGATATGAACCATTTCTCATTTTCCTACACTATTTCCAACTCATAAATAATAGATTGTCTAATACAAAAATAGTGTATGGTGGAAATTGTGTGAAATGTGCGATATGACAAATCGTCCTCAGACGATTCTAGAAGAAAATATCATAATATCTCCAACCCTACAATCCGATGACTTAACCCTTTCCACTTATAGACGCAGTTGAACGCATTTGCATCAGTGAACTTTTGAAAACATTGAGGCAAAAGGATAAATTTCTCATAATGATGTTTATCAAAGTCGTCGGCTGCAATTTTCTTGTATGTGGGTAAGGGTAATAAATTGTGATGAAGCTTACATTAAACGCTTTTTAGAAACACATCGGGGAAAGGAGCTGCTGTAGAGACAGTAAATGTCCTTAGTGTCATGGAAAGTGTAGTTTAGCGTTCTATTCCTAGCAATAATGTGTTATATTAATTCATTATTCGTGCATGGTTTAACCACTTGATCATATTAATGTCACACCTACCACATACTGATATAAATAGAGTACAACGTGATTTCATATCGATAGTCTCTGCAAGCAGGTGTGCGTATGTAAACAAATTTGACTGTGCGACGTAAAGGTTTGTAGTTATCGCCTTTTGATTACATAGTTTATGAAAATAAAGTATCCCAGTCTAACTAATAGGGACTGTTTTGTCTTCGTAAATTAAACACAAAAACGTAAATGCCAGTCAAAATAAAGAAACTGCACATACTTAAAACATCGGAATATTTATTTCATTTTAGATGTGTCATAACTTAGTGTTTTTAAACAAACGCAATTGTAATATGTTCAAGGCATTTAAAAAAAAAATCTAATAATAACCCCCCCTCCCATGTGATTTCCGAAAACCTATTAAAAATAGAAGTCGCGGGCTTCTGCCCGGCGACTAATTAAAAGTTATTTCAGAAAAATCGTGCCACAAGTAGGTGAGAAACATATAAGCCGTTCCTCGAGAAAACCAACATCACGGCATTTGCGTAATGTATCGACCCAGATCAGCCTGCGCAGTCCACGCTGGCTAATCCGGACCGGCACATTCCGTCTCACGGGGATAGAGGTCTACAGAACGTTTCCTGAAACTCCACAGAAGGCGAAAAGAGTCTGTCCGGGTTAGCTTGATTAGGCTGATCCGGTAGATAGTTTACGCAGCGTCCACACTATGGTTTTCATTTTATACGGCTCATTGTAGGGATGCTTAGAAATTTCCGATAAGGAGACTATTTAGACCTGCCAGCGTGACCACATATCTTGATTTCTCTTTGTCCTTACTAAGTACATTAATTTAAGGTAATGACTTTTAAAACATCCCTTTTACACTCTATATACATGTGTGAGTTTTACAAATTAAAAACAAAAGACAAAGGCCAGTATATTAATTGAATGTATGTACATTTTTATTTAAGCGAAATTCATACTGTATCTAGTCTAGACAGTAAAATAGAGAACCCTTCTCTTGAATTGGTAAATGTAGTTTACATCCTATGATATATTACACAGTAATTAGACGAAGAAGCCACGTGCCGTATTCACTTAACTTTTCAATTTAGAATTTTGACTAATTCTAAATCTTAATATTTAGTCCACGTTTTAGATTTAATCCGTATTCACCAACGCGTTTTAACCCGATCTCAATTTGTTCTAGTATTATACATGTATTGTGTTTGTATGTTACTACGAGGCGCGTTGAAAAACTAATATCGCGCGAGAACAAAGGTCGAGAGAGATGCCAATGCCCCCAACGGGCAACCTCCGAATATCAAAAAACAATACAGTGTATCGCTACTGCAATATAATCTATGTTTTGTTTACCTACAAGAACTTTAAAACCGTACTAAAAGACAGTAAAAAAGACACATGATACAAACTTAAACACATCCTGTGAAGTGAATTAATACATTTTACACATGTAATAAAATATATAATGATGCTTGAATGACGTCACACTACCGCGTTTCGAACGAATATTACCATATTTATTACCGTATTGTTCTTAGTAAAATACTGATCTTTGATTATGTCTTGTTGTATTTGTGCATGATATGTTGCGTGTATTTGCGCCGAAAAATGAGCAGGTATATAATAATGCATCAGAAATTAACTTTTTATTTGATTGTTCCATGTCTTTACCTTTTTGATACCCCTAGTAGCATGACAGATATTTATAAGAAATGATCTTCCTTCGATGAATAAAGGAGGGACAAACCAGTCTCTGATTCTTTCAAGTTTGCGAAACAAATATTTATATTTAATTTTTTTTTTTTAATCTTATTGTGCTTTCAAAATGAGATGTTTAGGTATTTCAGACAACAACACAATTATTGCCTTGGTTATAAGCGTTCAGAATCAGGGAATGTTTGATGTATGTTAGAATAAATCCTTCTATAATGAAAGATAATGAAACTTTCGCAGACTGAAATCGTGAGAATAATTTGACCACAAAATGAGTCTTATCTTGAAATAAGATGTGTTCCGATAGATTACTACTCAGACAATGGTGATTGCATATATTTATATCCCAGACACAAACAATATTTATTAGAAAAGCATGCCTTCTTATAAAAGGTTTATATATCAGTCGCAGACGCTTAACTTTTGGAACAACGTCAACATATTGACAACAAATTGCAATAAATATGCCTTTGAATTTGTTGACAGAATTTAACACTTTACCATATGTAGACGAATTTAAAACTAATACATTTGCGACGAAATAACCATTGCCATTTCTTCTGCTTTTTTCACAATATTTTAAATGACTTTCAATAATTATAATTTTCTATACGTATATACTGCTACAAGTAGTGATAATGCAAGTAACCCTTTCATCGCCGAACTGTTTAACGTAGACTATTCCATGGTCAAACTCGGACGAAACTATTTTCATGTTATAGGATTTTTGGAATATCTTTATAACTTACAGCCAAACAATGCAGATTTCAGGTGAGACAGCTCGTTACGAGCTGCCTCACCTGAATCTGTAGTGTTTGCAAAAAAGCTCAATATTGCCTTTGGCGCTGAAATAGTCAATTAAACATAGCGAGAATGACAATAGTGATGAGGTAAAAAAACAAAGACATTTTAACGGCACTAACGATTCAGTCTCATCACGTTTTAAAATCCTTTCCTACATATACCAAGGCCGGGCCCCGGTAGCTCAGTCGGTAGCGACGCGGGCTGTCAATCCAGGGGTTGTGAGTTCGAATCCCGGCTCGGCCAACTTTCTTCCGACGATTGACAAAAGTCAATGCGACATGCGTCATTCGTCTTCCACCAATGGGCTATGTCTATGTGAAAAAGCAGCCAGTTGCTTGGGAAGATTGTTGTGTGGAGTACTGGTGTAAGAAAACCAGGAAATGCATGAGTAGGTGAACTGGCCGTGATATAACTGAGAAATTGTTAAAAACGGCGTTAAACCCCAATAAATCAATCAATCAATACATATACCAAATATGCACCAGACGACTATTTAAACATCTATGAACATTTTGGAAAATATCACTAAATGAAAGTATGAGTATTGAATTGTGTTAAAACATTGCCCCGCAAATAAAGGCACTATCTCATTATCAGCTATTTCGCCTTTTGCCACATTTTTTTTCAAAAGTCGTCAGCTACAAATAAACGTGATTAATGAGGACTTTGCTAGGGGGTGTTGTTACTTAATTAACTCTTCCGATAATTACATGTGCTTGTTAGATTGAAATTGTGTACGACTATCGTGCTTATTGTGTTATATATTGGCATATAAATGTAAACTTTTCATGAATTAATTTGTAAAAAGAAATGATAGTGCTTCGTAAGCCTTTGAAGGCTGGCTATTATATATTATTGAATTGTATTGTGTTGTGTTGTATGTATACTAGGTTGCACTTTAAATAATAAAATATATATCTATATTTCGGGGATTTAACCCTTTCCAACATTATAAAACAAATCTGCAGCAGGCGCCTTTGAAAACTTATTGACACAATAGTTTAAAACGTTTTATGATTGTAAGTGAACTACTTTCCCACATGCAGACATATGCAGCTGTACACTTAGAATAAAAATTAAATCGTTCAACTACTGAAAGCAATGCGATGTCATGGCGGTTTTAAAAAAAAACCGTTACTTTTCTTCAGAATGACAGTTATTTAATGGATACAAGATATCAGTAATATTTAAGGAAACCCTATTAACCTTTGTGTAACGTCATTAACGGAAAGATATGCTATCAACCGCTGCATATTATCAGCGGTCACTCACATCCGAATACATCTTCCATACAAAGCGCAGACTTGATATTAAATATCTCTCTATAGACCTTTTTTAAATAATTATTTGGAAGTGCATCGCTACCATCTACCTAACATTTTCCCGAAACCAAAATGCGATGGACATCTGCGTAATGTATCGACCAGATCAGCCTGCGCTATCCGCGCAGACTGATCCGGCCGACACATTCCGTCTTAGGGGGCTAGATGTATAGAGTAGTGATTCCTGAAACAGAAAATCCACAGGAGGCGAAAAGTGTCTATCCGGGTAGGCCAGAGTCCACAATGTTGATATTAAATCTATCTCTATAGACCTATTTTTCATAATTATTTAGAAGTGCATCGCTATCATCTAGCTAACATTTTCAGCGACTTGGGCTGTGAATCGAGGGGTTGTTAGTTCGAAACCTGGCTATGGCCAACATTCTTTACGACGCGGACTAAATTCAATACGATACACATTATCCTTATTTCCCCTAGCAGGGGCCTAGCTTTGCAATAATTTTGTAATCAATGTTTAGGCAGTCTCGTGAGAAAATCAACATTGCGTAAAATATCGAACCTGATCAGCCTAAGCATGCCACACAGGCGTACCCGTATAGACACTTTTCGCCTTCTGTGGATTTTCTGTTTCAGGAATGACTACTCTATACATCTATCCCCCTAAGACGGAATGTGTCGGCCGGATCAGTCTGCGCGGACAGCGCAGAATGATCTGGTTGATACGTTACACAGCTGCATTTTGGGGCATTTTGAGAGAAAAAAATGTGTAGACACGTGCCTACAATGCCTAAAGGGAGCTACGCCCCTGCCTAGCCTTTTCAGAAACTGTGTGCTACTTTCTATGTCGGATGACCGTTTATGCTATATGAAGAATATGCCAATTCTCGAGAAAGATTTCGCTCGAAAGAGACATGAGCCGTTCCATGAGAGAAACAAACAGTATGGACTCTGCGTAATGTATCGACCCAGATCAGCCTGAGCAGGCTAATCCGAGCCGACGCATTCCGATTCTAGGGGAAAGAGGTATAGAGTAATGATTCCAGAAACAGAAAATCCGCAGGAGGCGAAAAAAGGCTCTCCCGGTTAGCCTGCGCGGCATGCTTAGGCTGATCAGGGTCGATACTTTACGCAGAGTCCACAATGTTGGTTTTCTCGTGGGACGGCTCAACACGTGTAATAAAGTGATCAGCTCATTAGAGGAGGAAGTAGAACTCCTCGTAATCCTGGATTCATCTACGAGAATGTCAAATGGTGTTCTCTCGTGCATGATTAATGAAGATATTCCATGTGATATCATATGATACGTCGTCACGCACGTGACTAAACACTTTATTATATCGTCTTGCCTCTGTATATATATGTTCAACATGTCAGCGCCTCTGTATATATTTTCAACATGTCAGCGCCTCGGTAGATATATTCAAGCAGGATTCAACCTTCTTCACTTCTATAAAGTCCCATCGCCTCGGTAGGTAACAACCATATTTTCTTCTATAAAAGGTCATCCCCTCGGTAGATATTTACAGTCAGGAAACACAAATTGTCACTTCTAGAAAATGTCAGGCCCTCGGTAGATATTGACAATCAGGATACACACATCCTCAATTGTCTTACAAGCCATCGCCTCGAAAGATATTGTCAATTAGGATGCAGCCATCCGGTTAATAAAAGTTTCTCTATAGGTATTTTCAATCATGATGCGGTCATTAATCCACTGTTGTTAACTCCAAATGGATTTGTCAATCAGTATGCATCCATTTAGTTAAAATCTGACCAGCAACGTAAATCTCTGGCCTGATTTATATACTCAGGGTCATGTTAAAAACGAAATCCAATATTCATGACTTCACTGCCAGAGAACATCATGATGTCTTATTACATACAATTATAAAACTAAACAAACATACTTTAAAAATAATTGCTAAATAGAGTTTTTTATATATTTTGTCTGTCAAATGGACAATGGCGGCCATCTTGTATTTGCTGAGTTGAAGTGTGAGACACTTTGCGGAGTGAAGTGTGAGACATGGAGAGAACCTGGCTTGATGCATTGGGGACGTTGTATGAACGTGATTCGATCAACTCCTCGCTGCTTTCATTGCCATTTTCACGAAGCAGTGCAGGTTTTTTCGACTGTGATTGGAGGCATTATTAAACCCTTTGTCAATTGCAGACGTAAACGGACATATCTGCAGCAGAGGATTTTAGAAAACATTGGTGCAAAACGAGAAATTGTTCATACTCAGCAAGTTTTCCTTCTGTCACTATGCGTTATACTTCAATTACAATGCCTATTGTCAAAGTCGTCTGCTTACTTATATGTGTTGTAAGCGTTAAACCTTTTACCGAATGTGGCATATTGGGGTCGTTTGCTCTGACAACATCCAAGGATAATATTATTAAATCTTTAAATCTAGAAACATCATATTGATAGGAGATGGAACAAATTGCCAGGGAAGGATAATGTGTTCAAGTTTCACATGTTACGATGCCCTGGCCTCAGCGCGATACGTCTTTTGTCTCGTCTTCGCTTTCATTGGCTAATGAATTTGACTCGTATTCAGCAACACTCGCCAGCCCTACTCAGGATTTGAAATAATTCTCCTTATTCCGCAATGTTTAAATAGTCATCTGTAAACCCCTTCACTGCGATTAAAGGCTTATAACGAGCTGTCTCTCCTGAAATCCGCATTGTTTGCTTTTGTTTAATTGGGGTTTTACGCCGTCTTCAACATTATTTCAGTTACATTACGGCGACAGTTCACTTATTCATGATTCCTTTGTAAACAAACTCCACCAAGGGCACTCCACCATGATCGTGTTGACCAAGATTCCTGTTAGACGACAAATGCAATGGTCCAATTTTCAACATGGAATAGTCCACTTTGTGAAATTGGGCAGTGAAATAGTTAAATAACCCCTCAGAAGTCGTCTGCATCCGACTGAAGGGTTGAAAAGAGTCGTCGGTATGTGTAGACTATTACGAGTTACGATTGTGACATCATGGTTTGCAGGCAAAACAATTCGGGTTTGTTTTACACATTGATATAAATAATTACTTGCTCAGAGCTTATTGTAGAAAATAATGTCTCGATCCTTTCCTGATACTGACGCATAACGATATTTTTATTTCTTTTCTGAACTCTCTAACATTTAAGGCTAAGACATTGCCATTTTGCTAGTTACGCAAATAGCTAAATCCCCAGAGGAATGACCTATTTACATTTCTCTGTAATTGCTGGAACAGATGATAATTAATAAAACGTTGTAGGATTTATTATAACCTACATTTTTCTTCAATGTTCAATGTCAAGCTCGTCATCTTTCTATTTGAGAACGTTAACTATTTTAACTTTTAATGACTTATAATTCTTTGAACTCTGAAGGGCATACCAGTCCTAGACATTGACTTTCGTTCGTAAGTTACTCCAAAACGTGAATCCGAGAAATGACCTATTTTCCTTTCTCTGTAATGACTGAAACAGATAATAATCAAACATTGTGCGATTTATCTTTGATAAACAGAGCCATAACTGTGTGTAAACATTATTAACCTTTAACCCTTTCCCTCATAGAATAATTATGCAGCAGACGACTTTGAACATATTTTGTCAAAAAATGGAAAATCTCTATAATTGAATGGAAAACCTATGACTAAAAGTAGAAAACATTGTGGCAAATGGAGAAATTGCTCGCTTTGGTCAATTTCTTCTTTTGTCACTATGTTTTCAAAAAGCCGTCTGCTGCAGAGGCGTCAGAAAGAGTCTATATAAGGGTTAATCAAACAAATCTGCAGCAAACGACTTTGAAAATACAGTGTAACCTGAATATAAAGACCACCCATGGGAACACAACAATATGGTCTTTGTTAACAGGTGGTCTTTAATTGCAAGGTCAATTATGCAGAAAATGAGTAAATTGGAAACTTAAAGTTTATGCTAAGGTAATTGCTGTTCCAATGTGGTCTTTATCACAGGCTTCACTGTAGTAAGACAAACATATGGAAACTCTCTTTAACGAAAGAACATCATTAATATTGAATAAAGTTGAAAATATAGTGGAAAAATATATAATTTGTCATTTCGAGCTATTTCTCCTGTTCTCCTGTTGTCACAATGTTTTCAAAAGTCGTCTGATGTAAAGGCGTCATAAAACGTATGTTTGTGAGCAAAGGTTGATATAAAACAAAGATGCAGCAGTCGACACTAAATATCTCTAGGCAAAATCTCCATAAGTGATAGTGTAATTGGTGGATATGTTTTAATAGTTAAGTTAGGTACCCACCTTTTTCTACTATGTTCACTGACATGAGTTGTGGTCTAGAAAAATTAAAATTTTCTAGTGGTGCTGTTGGATCTGGTTCTGCACTCTTATTAGTCACAGAGTATTACATGAACAAGAAACTGCAAATAAATATCGTTCATTTGATTATGATTGCATTTATACGTAGCAGATTACTATCTACAGCTATATATATACATATCAGCACGGAAAGGTTGTTGGTTTCTTTTTCATGGAGCGGGGTTCAGTTATGTTCTGTCATTTCCAGATATGATAACCCTTCCCCACATACATTGAAACCACTTCAGACGAATTTTGGAAAGGTCTTGTGGAAAATACTGAAAATGTCTCTGAATTGAGGAAAGGCTCTACCACTATACCACTTAAACGGTCAAACTTGTTTCCATGTGGGTCTCGTCACACTCAATCCAAACTGTATTTCTGCGCAGTCTGACCAGGATCTTCACTGTTTTACATCATGTACAGCTGTTGTTCTGATAATAAGGACTGACTATACGTGTGTTAACCCTTTTCCGCATACAACAAAATCTGCAGCAGACGACTTTGAAAACATAGTGACAAAAAACTGAAAATCTCCATCAAAGATAGCTTTATCGTTAAATAAGGTTGAACACATTGCGGGCAAAGGAGAAATTGATCATCATGAGCAATTCCACCGTTGGCCACAGAGTCAATGTTTTCAAAAGTCGTCTGCTGCTATTGTGTCAGAATGCGACTATAGTAGGGAAACGGTTAAATAGGCCAGCTAACCACAGGCACTAAATTATTGAATCCAGAGTAATTACTTATTGACTTATCTCTGTAATTATTGTAGAGAGCCGGTGATAATAATTATATACATGTATCAGTAAACGTTTTATTCTATGTATAATCAATATCTCTGTTCTCTTTAAGATGATAATAGTCTAAAGTTATAACTCGGAAATAGTAACCTGATCTTGTTTGACCTATTTGTAAAGATATGTACTCTTACAGCATATGTGTACTTTGATAAAACTCACGTCAGCCATTTATCCAACGATGTGTATGTTTCTCGAAACAAATCACAAACGTACTGCACATCATGGTGACTTAAATATGGTTGACGGACGTTTTGGCCACCGGACGTTGGGGCCTGGACGTTAAAGCAAAGGTTTGGTTTTTTTAGAGAGAATTTAAAAAAAAAACAAGCAATACCAGGTTTAACTAATACAAATAGTCTCTATATGATCCATTTGCTATAATACAATGTAATAACGACCATAATGTTATCGTATAAGAAAACTCGGGGAATCCCCACCCCCACCCCTCAAAAAAAAAAAAAAAGTGTTACTATAAATAGACTCCATATTGTATTATATATATAAAAAGAAATTATTATTATACTATATATGGACTGTATAGAAGGGCTATTTATAGTTACACGGGAGGGATTCTCCAAATTAATATTACGATCATTGTTACCATTTTAACGAGGCATTGTGTGTTTTTCCCCATTTGTTTCTGTAATGGAAATTCGGACGCCTATGGTTTAGGCTATACATGTATCTTCATTTATATTAGAAATTTAATATTATAGATGTATTTTCACTTATTTTCTTATTAACATGATTAAAAGGAAGTTTAGTTTAATTTAAATAGACTCAACAAGAAATGATTTAATAATTTTTTGACTTTTTCACCAATTAAATTTTAATGAGCCCGGTCTGACGTTTCGAAGTCTTGTGCACCGTTAAGCCCCCCCGTGGTGCAGTGGTAGATCGTTCGCCTCGGGTGCGGGAGGTTTAGGGTTAAATCCCCGGCCGCATCACACTAACAATGGTAGTAATGGATTTTCCTCCTTGTAGTTGTGGGGACTGAATAACGACGGAATCGCTGGTGTCAGGATAAATGGACCAGTAGTACTGGAAACACCCAGGACACGCCATGATATAACTGCAATATTGACGAAATCAGCGTTAAACACCATACAGACATACAAATGACAGATAGTATGGCAATGTAACTTGACAGTAATGCCAAACCTGCTAGAAACAGCCAATACGTCCTTTAATCACCAGATGGTACTTAAGCGAGTGTAAAGCTGGAATGCAAATTGCATGCGCTAAAGTCTTATCGTCGGCATACCATCTTGTTGCCTTTCGTACTCATCGTCTGACACATTGAATTCATCTAGACACCTTTCTACGTATAAGCGCCAAAGTTAACTGTCAACGCACGGTTTTTTCTGTCACATACGATGGATGCAATGATATATCTGACATAAAGAAATTATATTATTTCATATGGGATTGTCTAGACTATTTTGGCGTTCAATTCCGGCGCTAACATCGACTCTCCAAGTGATATAACTCATTCCTGTAATTAGATTATTTTTGGGGAAATCTCTAGACACGTAGATGTGTTATATTCCGGCGCTAATATCGGTCCTACGTAATATATACGACTGACCTATGCTCATGTGTGTGACCATTCTCGGTATTTCGGTTCTTAAATCGGTCTTTAGTGGTATAACAATTCCCTGTTGTGTTGAAAATCTACAATATGTGTTATATTTTGCGCTCAGATCAATCATAAGTAGTATAATGATTACTATATTTTACATGTTTGCGACAAATCAACAAACACCCATGCTGTGTTATATTCCAGTGCTAAGACCGGTCCTTAGTGATGTACCACAGAGCTTTTATTATTATTATTATTTAATTGTGGAAAATCTACAGGCGCCTATGCTGTGTTATATTCCGGTGCTAACATCGGTCCTTAGTGATGTACCACAGAGCTTTTATTCTTCTTCTTCTTCTTCTTACTTCTTCATTACTATCGCGAACAACTTAAAAAGGCTTACGATTTATTATAATGTTTCGTTCGTGGTTTCGTAAAACACGACTTGCCCAATCAATCTAAGGCATAGGGTACTGAAGTGTACATCTGAAAAGCATACTATCTGCGCTGTTTAAAACAAATCAACCATTGCGACCATAAGTGTAGATCTGCTCAGTCTAGTCTTGGAATGCACGGTTCGTATAACAGTGTAAGGACCATGGCGCCGCATTAATACGCCGACAGCCAGCAGAAGACTTTTGACAAATTTGTGGAAAAGGAAATATTGATCATAATGAGAAATTTCCCCTTTTGCAACAATATTTTCAACTCTATTCAATAACTATATTTTCATTTAAAAAAGTGTTTGATAGTGTTACAAAGGTGTTTACAAAGTCGTCTGCTGCAGATTTTCTGTATGTGGGAAAGAGGTATCTATGGCAAATAGAACATGTACGCTAAGGTTGGTTTTCCTGGAGGAACGTACGGTATTATGTATGTAAACTCATATTTAAGTCTGTCAATGGAAGAATGTACAGCTTTGACTTTGTGACCTGTGTAGTAGATTTATGTCTTCCTGTGCATCGGGACAGTAGTCTGATCGTTATCTTCACTGTTCTAATATTAATTGCATAAGATTGTTAGTATAGCCTGGCAACTAGATTCTGAAAAGACAGCAGTTGGGCAGGGTTATCTTAACCTACACTGTTTCAGACATGCAAAAGTGTACATCTTATTCCTATGGAATTAGTCTGCTGTGTAAAAATAAAGATACACTGTTTGTATACACTACACATCTCTATACGTCAATTTTATACGTTTATTTTCAGAAAAATAGAGGGCAGTCTGGAGGAATCCCTGGCCTTGACCTTAACGTCGAGGTTGCTTGGGCGATGGGATACACTGGACATGGAGTTACAACTGCCATTATGGATGACGGTAAGTGGGTTGATTCTTCCTTCAGTAAAGTAAACCTGTCAAACGTTGCATGAAAACTGCAATTAGCTCTTCGTTCACTGATGAAGTGTGGCAGTTCAATGTTGCCAATCAACCAATCATATCACAGTTACTTTAAACTTACCGTGATTTGTTTGGTTGTTTGGCATCAGTGAGCTACCAAACCCGCTGCACTGAACGGATGGTTTGTCTGTTTCCGGTTTACAATTACATCGTTAGAAACGTCAAATTGAGTCCTTGAAACATAAACCCTTGCACACGCGCAGACACATCCGTAGCAGAAGTGATTTAGAAGCATTGTGACAAAATGAAAACTTGCTTATAATAAGCAGAGTGTTTTTCATTTTGCCAAAATGTTTCCAACCACGCTTTATTTATTGTTTGCCAAACTAGTTGGAAAAGCGTCTGCTGAAGTGTTTTAAGGTCTCTTGTCCTAAAATAAAACGATCAAACTGTTTTCTTCTGATCGATTTGGCAGACAACATTTTTTACATAATTAACTCGGTTTGGGACTTTGGGAAGGAGAATTCATTTCAGAATGTCTCGCATTAAGGCTTTCATCTTCTAAGATAATCAGTAAAATCTCATCCTATGAGTTGACGTATATTAGGTAGTAACCCTTATCAAAGCCGACTGCAGCAGACAAATAAGAACAACATCTTGTCAAATGCATGGTAACTCTCTTAAAATGTGAATGAATTTATACAATGCGGGAGAAAATATTCCTTTTGACAGAATGTTTGAAAAAGACGTCTGCTGCAGATTTGTCAAATAGTCTAATACGTCTGCAAAATGGGTGTATCCCCTCCAGTAAAGATACCAAGCTGTGTGTCCCATATTCAGGCAAAATAACAATCACATGCAGGCGAACTTTGAAACATATGTAGCAGACAACTTTTGAAAACATTGCAATAAAAAGAGAAATTGTTTACAATAAGCGATTTCTCCAGAGGTCAAAGTGTTTTTAAATGTTATCAATAAGTTTACTATAGAGCTATTCTAAAGTACATGCACTGGAATATATATATCTGCAGCAGACGACTTTGTGACATCATGTCGAAAATCTAAAATTGCAAGAATTACAAATACAATTCCACTAATAACATCTGGTCAGAAAGAGCTTTGGTCATAATGTATGACTGATTGGTTGGCTTGGAGATATGTGTTGACTTAACGTCAAACGAAAAACATTATAAACATAATCTTGGTCGTTATTTGGTAACAAATATAAGGATATAAAACTAAATGCAAGTTCAAACTGAGAAAGAAGAAAACATTTGTATTCCTTCCTTTCCCCACTAAAATTTCAAACAAGAGTTATGCTAATGAAACTGAGTCATTCCGTCCGACTGTACGAGCAAAGCGCCAAAGCCAAGCTGTTCCTAATCTGTCAGCAGTTCCTATTTTCTCGATGCAAACTTATGGTAAAATTTTGAAATTCGATAAGCAAATGTTGACGAGATGCGTAATACAAAAGCCGCTTTTTGGCAATTTTGGGTCTGGCTGCATCTGCGTACATTGAGGACTCTGCACATTCTCACCAGACAGAATCATCACTACCCGCCAACACAATAAAAAAGTTAGTCCGACCAGTTTCACGATAATATCGCCTTAAATTATTTCAAACCTGATCTTTCTTCGTGTACTGAATGTTATTAAAAAAAACCTGGAATTTTATGGTACGTCTAGTGTTGGAGAGTTAGTCCTAATCCCACGTTGATCCTTCAATTCCACTGATTACTGTATTCTCATAGTTCTAGAAGATTGGTTCTCCAAACGTATCTAGTTAAGGCATTAGCTTACTGAGTTATCACATCAACGCGTCTTGTTCTTATCTCGAAGTGCCAAATTACAAACTAGGAGCGGTTCTGTTCTAATAATAATGCAAATTTTGACAATAATTCGCCTGATAGTACGATCGAATCACCAAACGAGCCGTCCCTCGAGAAAACCAGCACTGTAGACACTGCGTAATGTATCGACCAAGATCAGCCTGCGCAGTCCGCGCATACTGATCCGGTCCGACACATTCCTTCTCAGGGGGATGGAGGTATACAGTAATGATTCCTGAAACAGAAAATCCACAGGTGGCGAAAAGTGTCTATCTGGGTAAGCCTGCGCGGCATGCTTAGGCTGATCCGGGTCCATAATGTTGGTTTTCTCGCGGGACGACTCAAATTACTAGTTTTACTGTTCAAGCCCTGTATCGGCAACGGCAATGGCTATCACGTCTGGGTCGTGAGTTTGAATGTCCGCTCGGCAAAGCAGTCTTTCGCCTTTAACCAAAGCGCTGATAGTCTATGGGGGTATTTGCCTAAGAATAACACTGTGCGGAGTACTAGTGACAGAGAGCCAGGCAACTCTCGAATAATTATTCTTTCAATATCTTTGCACAGATGTGTTCAAAGTCGGCTCTTGCAGATTTGTTGTACGTGGGTAAGGATTAAACGATTGAATTAATACTCGGCTGAGATTGCTTTCATTGACACGCACATTTGAGTGTCATACATAGGACGATTGAAATCAAAGATGGCTGCCCTCCTTGGCGCTCAGCGTTGCGGGGTGAGCAATACGCCTGACTTACTGGTGACAGGATAAATGGACCAGTATAACTGGTTACATGTACTTACCCAGGAAACGCTATGATAAAACCGAACAATCGTTGAAAACTGCATTAAACACCAAACAGTGACTGAAAGCAAGGAATCGTATTGGAACGAGACTCTTTCCACGATTGCAACCAAATGCTTACGACAAATGATGAGATTGGCGAATTGTTCAGAAATTTACAGTTTATTTATTCCTTTTCATTCCAGGAATTGACTACTTGCATGAAGATTTGAAAAATAACTACGTAAGTACTCTATTGTTATTTTGATTTGTCTTTTATAGTAATGGATATATGTATATAACCAAGCTCATATTTAACAAGCCAGAATGTGTATTCATCACTAGGATTACCAATTAGCACTATGTATTTAATATAGCCAACACTTCTAGTCATTATCATGAAGTTATATTCACTTGGAATGGAACGAGCTATCGTTTTGGAATCGATGCTTTTATTGATTGTGATAAAAAGTGGACGTTTGAATGAGGTCAGCGTCAAATTAGGAAATGGCATTTATGTTTAATTCAGCGAAGTCTCTGCTAAAGTGGAAGAAGTGTTAAAGCTTCGGCTTCTAAGCTCTCTAAAACAATACAGGCTGTGGTGTGTTGGTTCTTTGGAGACACGAAGTGTTGTCATAAATTTCGTCTTTTGCCGTGTTATAGCAGACTTTATTTTATATCTGCAGACAAATTGATCCGCGGTCCTTAAGTCGCATTGTTGCATCTCCCAAAAATAGGGTTATATTCTGATGAAAATTTTTTGGTTCTTTTTTCTGTCTTCTTCTTTTTTTCGGAAGCTACATCTTGGTCTAATCTACGCTTGCGTGCAAGTTTAAACTGAAGTTAGATTGTGGTGAGATTGTGGTGATGTATCATTCCTCACTGTTTACCTATATATGTTTTATTTATTTTTTTCAGAACGCAAAGGCCAGTTACGATTTCAGCAGCAACGATCCATTCCCATATCCTCGCTACACTGACACGTGGTTCAACAGGTGCGTGTTACCATGGTCACGGTGTAAAAAGTAGACGTGAATTTGTTATACGAGATTGTTTATTAAACAATCGATTTTCAAATGAATATTTAAACTACATGCTATTATGATATGCATACCTTGTATGGTCAAAATTCTAAATTCTGCTTTATTAAAACATTCTTGAAAGTTAACACAAAATAGTCAAAGGAGTAAAAGTATTATTTCAAAATTCCACTCATATCTTCCGTTCAAAGGATTTTTTCAAATGTCAAAGGTTTAAGTAGGAAAAAAATGTTGTTTGTTGTGTGTTATTCTTGCTTAATGACTCGTTATTGTCGGAAACGTTTACATAAAACAACGTTTATGACAATTCTTCTCTTTATTCAAAAGTTGGGCATTGTAACAATGATGTATTCATGTCTTTTTCCACAAATACTGTAACAATTATCAAGTGGTAGCAGTACTCACATTTAACCCTGGTATCTTCGTGGGTTTGTATTCATATGAAACACTGAATTTAAAACACATGTTGTTGCTTCCTGGATTTAGGGTGGGCGTTTTTTTTTTTTTTTCCGGAGTCTGCTACATCTCGGTGAATCAGAATCATTTGCATTATCCCTTTCCCACATGTAGGCGCTTTGTGACGCATCTGTAGCACTAGACTTGTGAAATCATTGATGCAAAAGGAAGAATTGTTCATGCTGAGCAGTTTCTAAGTACTCGTCGATAAAGGTATTCCTATATATATATATCTAAGAAACCTGAAGCGGAAGGCGTAGACAATGTTTATGCAGAACTATGGAATCTTTTTATAAATAAAAGTATAATTTCTAAGTATATTTTACCACAATTTGTCCCCTTTGCCAAAATGTTTTCATAATGTTCATGCTACAGATTAGATAAAATGCGTCTACAAGTTGGAACAGGATCAAACTAGATGTAAACACTTTCTGAAGAAGACATTTTGATGATATCCTTGTACTGTCTTTTTTATGAAACGAGTATAATAACTAATGTATTGTTATGTCATTATAGCCATGGTACCAGGTGTGCGGGTGAAATTGCTGCAGCGCGTGACAATAACGTATGTGGAGTGGGCGTGGCTTACAACTCGAAAGTGGCAGGTGAGTTCATTAGTAATCCTATGATTGCCGGAACCGGTTATGTGAAGCTTGAGCCACCAGTATAGAGCCAGGCCAGTCGCAATTCCGCTATATCTAAGCACGCTCTGTGCTGTGTGTTGCTCATCTTGTTATTTGTATCTTAACCCTTTCCTACCTGCAGACGCATTTAGACGCTATAGCAGCAGACGACTTTTGAAAATATTGTAGCCAAAGGTGAAATTGCTCATGATGAGCAATTTCTCCTTTGGCCACAATGTTTTCAATCTTTATTTAACAATTAAGCTATCTTTTATGGATATTTCTATCATTATGTCTTCAAAGTCGTCTGCTGCAGATTTGTTGTATGTGGGAAAGGGTTTTAATAATTCCTAAAATTGGATATGGATTCCAACACATACACAATTTAATAAGTCTTCTATGTTTAAATTCAGCATTGAAAGGAATCTATATAAGAACTCGTGCATTGGAAAAGGTACAAGTTGAATTTTGTGAATAGTATACATCCAGATAAGCATCTGCATCTGTTCGGTCCGATCAATATCTACACTGTTCATATATTAATTACACAAGCTTGTTAGAGGATTCTGTCAACTTGTGTTGATTCCGGTAAGACTCAGCAGGAAGACAAGATGATCTGAAACTATCTGTTCAGAAATGTCAACCTATACCTTTTCTCATGCACTGGCTCTTATATATATTAAAGAACAAACACATACGTACATCTCACAACAATTCGTGTTGGCATATGGATTCGTATTGTATTGGACTTACGACTTTCCGAACCTATTCCTTGATAAAGCCGACACTCCGTGCCTTTTGCAGTAGACGAGTTTTACGAAAAAGGATAACATGTTCAAAACGAAATATTTTAACGTTTTCAACATGGTTTTTTCAATATTAAATTTATAAATTTCTTACGTCTGAGATATTTCAAAGAAGAGCAGAACGTACGACATCATGTAAAAGATTACATATCATGCAGCGGACAATAAGGGGAAATGGTAGAACACCAGGAAAGCTGCTATAAATCATTTCCAAATATATTACACATTCTGCGTTTCGGATTTTTTCCAGGCAAACAGCGCGAAGACTGGTTATGTTTCCTGGAAGCAACTAATATGAGTTGTTTCGCAAGCTTATTTCGCAATCGATGTAAAAATGAATAAAATAAAACATATATTAAACGGTTCTTTCGGGATATTTGAAATCATTCTACAAATCTATAAAAACTACTTTTTGTACTACGCTCAAGTATGAGCTTTGTAGAAATACATTTCATTCTCGAAATTAACCAATAAGAAGTTGTAATTTAAGCAACGAGTTCATTTCAGACCACAGAGCTTAATGGTTTCGGCGCCTTATATATCAAACCGGAATGAAATTTACAAGATTAAAAAGTATAACATATAGAGTCAAACCAGTGCTAAAGACCACCTTTGTGTAGCAAACCATAACAATATCCGAATCACACATCTCCTGCATGAGAGACCCTTTAATTAACGACCATATTTGAACAAAGACCAGGTTGTTCTCTTCCCGTTGGTGGTCTTTAAAAACAGGTTGGACTGTACTATAAAAACGACAGTAGTGGCTTCTCTCTTTAATTTAAACATATTTAATTCTCATATATTTTTACATAGTAGGTAACATAACAAAATATACAATGGAGAAATGGATTGGACTGAAAGCTCATAGCTTATTGAAGGTCCTCTCCAATAAAGACTGATTTACAGGAATCACGGTGAATATTTAACATGTGCAGAAAATATCAGCTTACTTTAGCTTTGTAATTTATAATAAAAGAAACAGATACATAAAAGAGAGTAGAGAGAGAGAGCAGGAGGGAGAAAGAGGAAGAAAGAGATAGGTGTAAAGAGAGCAGAAATAGACAAAGGAAGGTGGTGCGCGTATGGGAGGCTAGTTAATGTATATATGTCGATTATCCATACCAAATAAAATATAACATAAAAAGATACTTAAAAAGTTGCAAGTTAACAAAAAAGCAATTAAGGAAAAGAGCAAATTATCGTGAGCTAAACCTTTTGGTTCCGATTATAAATTGTTCTCTTTGATGCTCCGCGTTTCCGCGGGGAAACCAATAACGACGGATAACGCTGATTGTAGGAAAATATTACCAGCCAAACTGCTAACTTACCAAGGAAACGCCGTGATATAACTGAAACACAATTGATTGAAAGCGGCGTAAAACACTATAAAAACAAAAAACTAGTTTTGGGTAACCAACCAGAGATGTAGAAAATCCGTAGTGACCCACTTTTAGACCCACCATAAGCCATATTCGAACTTGAACTACATATCATCAAGACAAACATTCTGATAAAGTTTCAACATGCTCAAGTTGAAAATGTGGCCTCTGGAGTGTTAACAAGATTTTCCTTCAATTGGACCTAGTGACCTAGTTTTTGACCTCAAATGGCCCAGACAAACTTGTCCAAAATTTGGTGGAGATGAATGTTCTGATAAGCTTTCATGAAGATCCGATTCAAAATGTAGCCTGTAGAGTGTTAACAAGGGAAAATGTTGACGATGCACGACATATTTCCGTATTTTTCATTGCAGGGATTTTCTCAAAAGGTCCTTGAGCTACCCGTGTTCAAGCTACTCGTTTTTCATATATTTAAAAGAAACATTTAAGATCCTTATGTCTAACTTAAATTTATGTATACAACTTCATGGATTAAATGTTTACATTGTGTATGTTTACTTTGTATAATGTGCATACTGTTTAGCTTGTTGTGAAACGTATTTAACTGATCCCTGGACAATCAAGAAAAGAAATACATTTTGGAAAAAACAGAGGGCAGCACAAAAAAAATACAAATTTACATTTCCTGAAAGCTGGGCATAACAATATACGGAGGTATTCAGCATAGCTGAATCCCCCGCATAAAAACCGGAGATATGACATTGTAAACGGCGTAGACTCCGCCATGTTTCATTCAAAAGGGTGAAGAAATAAAAAAGTTATAATTGTTTTTACATTCTTATCAAGAGCAATTATTGCTGTCTGACCATGCAAATTTGACGTCAAAAGTCACGTGGTATACACACACTGTAAGTAAGGTTGGTGGAATTGGACCCTGTTTATGTGACCGTCATTGGTATTTGGATATGTTAACTTGGCACGAGGATCGATTGTCCTGTGACATAGCCTAATTGATTATCCTCAGTAATTTTCGTAAAAAAATAACGCTAACAACACGTCATTCACGATTGGATTGTTCTTGTCAATAAATGAGATTTCAGCGGCAAAATGTTTCAGCAAATAGTGCTTTATTAAATGGTACTCCGTGTGAACATTTTGTCAACAGGATTCTTCCCCGTTGATTTATAGTGGGATGAAACAAAGCTCCTGTCAGCAATTAAGACACGCCAATAGAAAAAGGAGTGGGGAAGCCCTAACTACATATATGACGCGGTTTTCAATCAACTCAACGTCACAATTAACTAGTGTAATTCAGAGTGGTATAACTCGAACAAATTGACCTTGTCCTGACCTACAAGTGTGAACACCACCAGGAGGGCATTTGCGACCAGTGAGAAGACGAAGATTTAGTAACGCACTCGTACAGCCCCGACTGTTAATTAAACGAAGCAATTACGTTAAAATACTCCTATGGCAAAACAAAAATCGAACAGTGTTTGCGTGATGCTTTCAGTTTCGTCACTGATCATTTATTGCAATTTGTGAGTTGTTTATTTTTTCCTTGTATTCTCTGTGGGGGTTCAAAACGATTCCTCGAATAATGAATGACAGGATTGACCCTCTCCCATACATAAACGCTTTCTGACGCCTATGCAGCAAACGACTTTTAAACACAGTTTAGCAAAGAAAAAAGAGGTAGAAATGCCACAATGTTTTCAACTTTATTCAACAATTATAAGATTTGCTGTATGAGAGAAAGGGTTAACCATAATGTGCTCAAAAAGCAATCACATAGAATGTATAACGATTCATTAAAGCAAACAAAGTGCAGAGTCAGGTCAAGCTGTACAGATGCGCAGGTTGATCTGGTCCTACACTGATCGTAATTGTTCTCCAGTTGTTGTTGTTCACAGAGCACCGCTCATATATACATGTATCGTTTAACCCTTTCCCACATACAACACATGTACAGCAGACGACTTTGAAAACAGTATTGCTAAAATGTGAAAAATCTCAATTAATGAGAATGTTATGATCAAGTAGAGTTGAAAACGTTGTGGCAAAGGGAGAAATTGCTCGCCTTTTGCCATAATGTTTTCATGAGTCGTCTACTGCAAAGGCGTCAAAATGCGTCAAAATGCGTCAAAATGCTTCTTAAGGGTTCAAGGTCAAGCTAAGGTCAATTTAATAGTTTCCGAGTTATATCTCTCTGAATTACACACGTTATTATGTCGTATGTTTGCAAACTTTAAACTGATAACATTTTAATATACTTCTATAGATCCATTGCAAAAAAAAAAAAAGAGAACATTTATTTGTGCTTTTTAAAAAAGAGTGTACATTATTTTACAATTCACGTGTGTTGCGCCTGGAAATGTCACTTATTTCCTGAAATAAGTTAATTATGTTCATTCTCAGCAATTGACCGCTGAAGTATCCTCTTCACCCCGTACTTTGGAGGTCAAGTTCCTGCCATCCGGGGACAAATTGTCCGATAGCCTCCGCTTTGTCAATATCGGATCGATGAATTGTGTTCAATCTCAACGGCTTTTACAACTTGATATGTACGTCTATCTACATGTATGCCCTGCAAGACACACTCTTGTTTCCCATACACTGTTTGACGTTTTCTATATACACGTACATCAAATCTTAAGCAGACGCGCTTGAAAATATATTGTCACCATCTTTGAAAAGGTCGTATGCTGTAGATGCGTCAAGTTTTCATCATGTGCAATTTCTCCACAATATTTTCAAAAATCGACTGTGCAGGGGCGTCAGAAAGCGTCAATATATGAGATAAAGGTTATAACGAAACACAGTATTAGTGTTTATAACGCGCACAATACGCACTATATGTTTCAGGTTTGCGCATGCTTGACCAGCCCTTTATGACGGATCTTATTGAAGCCAACGCCATGGGGCACATGCCTAATGAAATCGACATCTACAGTGCAAGCTGGGGACCAACAGACGATGGCAAAACGGTGGACGGACCAAGGAATTTGACCATGAGGGCAATTGTTCGTGGTGTGAACGAGGTTAGTCAATGTGTATTGTTAGATGCCTACTGCCAGGAGCAGAATAAATTTGTTTTGGTAGTCATACGAGCTATGTCAAGACGAAAACCGATCTTCGGTTATATCGGCCGAGCCCTGGTAGCTCTGTCGGTAGCGTCACATGCTGTCAGTCCAGGAGTGGTGAGTTCGAACACAAGATCGGCAATTATTCTTTCTTACAGCCGGTCTATTTTGAAAAGTAGCCAGTTGCTTGGAAAGTCTGTTTTGATGAGTTCTGATGTGAGAAAGACAGGAAACACATGAGTATCTTAACTTGCCGTCGTGATAAGACTGACAATTCGTTAAACCCAAATCAAAAAATCAATCGGTTATATTAAAGTAAATGTCAATTCAACCTAAAAACATATTGGTAATGTGTTTTTGCAATAATTATAATTATTTTCCTGGAATCACAAGGATTCTCATACCGCTAGAGGGCGCACAAATAGATCAGTAGAGCATGTCGATCTAAATATTCGCTGATCTCAAAATCCCGAAGGTCGGTTTTCGTTTAACGTGGTCCCTATTTAGTTTGTTTTTACTCTCCACATGATTCGTTTATATGGGTTTAACGTTCAGCACCTTTCAATATTACCAGTGACACGATTTCTATTGACCGCAATGTATAGTTTATGGATGATAAGTCTAGGTCAAATTACGCCAAATACATCCGCGGCTATGCTGATCAAGAACAAAATAGTCCCTAGAAAACCTTGTTTGCGTGGAAATAAGTGTGTACCTTCACCAGAATGCATTGAATATGCATTGACATTGGGTTTAATGTTAATGTAAATATGTATAGGATGCACCGAAGATGTTTGATTTGAAAATTTAAAGTATTTTTACCTTGTTTTGAAAATGAAAGTATAGAAAGTCAAAAACCAATTTCGTTCAATATGCCGGTAAAAATCTTCTAAGATTAATTGGCAAACAGTGCAAAAGCATATCAGACTGAACGAATGCGCTAGCTGGTCTGTATCTACACTGGTCGCAAATGCAGTATAGTTTTCGTTCGCATATAGCGTCATACAAACATAATCTATATATGGACCGTCTTTCTTAGAAATTTACTTCCAAAATTCAAATATTGATGACCGTCTTTGATACAAAACTCTCGTTTCTTTCCATAAGCGGCTGAGAAAATAAGGCACCTAATTTGGATTTCAGCACGCACAGAAGCGCATGTGGTATACCAATAAATTTGGATTGTATCTTCTCTACAAAAATACGAGAAGCTTTCAAGAAACCTCATAAAAAAATTCCAAGAATTCAATTTCCATTGTAAATTAGCGTTTCAGGATCAGGAGTGTATTGAAAGTGATGCCTAATCAATATCGCTTATTCAGGAATCTCGACAAAATAGTTTTTTCTACGTGGGTGTAGCTTTTTTCCACGTTTTATCAGACAATTATCGGAATTTTTATTTCGGATTAAACACTTTCCCACATACAACAAATCTGCAGAAGACGACTTCGAAAACATAGTGACAAAAACCTGAAAAATCTCCATAAAAGATAGCTTAAAAAAAGCCTTAATTGTTAAATAAAGTTGAAAACATTGTGGCCAAAGGAGAAGTTGCTCATCGTGAACAATTTCACCTTTGGCCACAATGTTTTCAAAAGTCGACTACTGCTATTGCCTCAAAATACGTCTGCATGTGAGAAGTGGTTAACAAAAAGATAGTCAGATTGCGTTAACAATTGTAGTAGTCGCTTATGGTTGAAACTATTTACCCTTTCACACATACATGTATAGCAAATATGCAGAAGTAGACTTTTAAAATATTCAGTAAGAATGTGGCAACTCTCTATAAATGAAGGAACATTCATTGATGATCACTTTTACCTTTTCCCACAATGTTTTCAAAAGTCGTATGCACAAGCTCAACTGAAGTCTTCACTGTATGCAAGAACATTATTGCTAGCCTATTAACTGTCACATCTATGTACATGGTCATATAATCAAAATGTATATTTGTTTTAGGAAAAGTTCAAATTTTAGATATAAAAAAAGGTGGGTTTTTAAGAAAACTGATGAAAATACACATAGACCGTTCATCTTTGCACAAATGTCACAGAACCAGGTCAATATTGTCCAGTGATATCTATTCGTGTCAGTTACAATTCTACATAAGACTGTCAGACGATGTTTATTGACACTCTCCTGGGACACATGTTTAATTCATGAATTATTCTTACGGTATGGAAATTTGAATCCTCTATGGATGCTCCTACGCATAGATACATTTGGAGTAGCTGGACATTTGCGACAATTGATTGTGGGTGTTACTTTTCACTTTACGATACTCATTAGAGTATTAAAAAGACATTTGACTTCACGAAATCTCGCACATAATACTCAATCTTAAAGTAATATGGTTTTTGTTTTTGTTTTTTTGTTTTGTATTGTGTTTAACACCTTTTCAGTTATATAATGACGTTTTCTTGGTAAGGTTCTACTAGTCCATGTATCTGAACACCAACAAGTCAATCATAACGCTTAACACAAAATCCCCAGCGAAATAGAAGGGAATGTCGTAAAGTAATAAGATTTTTGATTAACATATATAAGTGCAAACGATTTCAAGAGAGAGAAAGAGATAGAAATTATTTTATTATCAATGTTAGATATTTCTCGAAAATGTATTACATGAAGTTTTTGAGACGTAACCCAATTATGTTTGATGCCTTGGTCTCATTATAAACTTACATGGAGTGCTTTCAACTCACCTAGGAAGTGCAGTAATATAACAGATATATTCTTGAAAACGACATAATATAACTGTACAAACAAGTTAATGAATATCGTTGGCCTAGTTAGAACGAGGGCGTTGTTTCACAATTAAGTACAATTAAAACTACAATCAATTTCCCGATCTATCCTTTGAAAAAATATTCTACAATGAATCAATTTAAGAGCAAACGTTATACGATTGGTTATATATTCGGCAAAATGTATCGTAAACCGACGGCGGAAAAATTCGATGTGTGCTCTAAAATTGAAATTTTAATTAAGCCATCTAAGGAGATACGTTACTTAGAATCTGCCAACATAACATATAAGACAGGGGAAATTGCTTAAAGTGGTTACCAAAATAGATAACTGATTACTTGAGAAACTGAAAATCGATTGAGAATGATACTGCAATTACTATCTCAACTGCTTATAGTTTAGGTGGTCTTCAAGAATATTTACTGAGTGCCTATTACATTGATGTTCACAACGAAGAGTCTTTAATGTCAATAAAGGATCGAACGATTTTCTATCTATCAAATGTATCGCGTCTTCAGCCAACGGACGGTAAATCATCAGCCGTGGCAGAGTGGTAAGCGTCGGGGATTCGGAATCGGGCGTCCCGGTTTCGATAACCAGATGCGACGTTCATGGTGGAGTGCCCTTGGCTAGGGCACATTTTAAATTAGTTGAAACTTATTTAGTTTACATCGATTGTGAAACAAGCTTTCGGCTTATATTAATCACGCTCGATGTCTGCTTCCTGGAGACTTAACTAGTACTCGCGCCGTTTGTGTGGAAAATTCCCAAAGGCAGAACCCGCTTATCACGGGTTCAAATCAGTACTGGTTTATTTACCGAGGGAGCATGACTATATGATCTGTTTTCGTTTCGTGATAAAGCTGAAATAATATAATAAAAAGCGTAAAATCCCTATGAAAAGAAATTAGCCAAAATTTAAAAAGAATATTACACCCAGATGCTTTTGATGATTGATTCTGTTGATAAAAGGCCTGAACATAAAACTATAAACAAAGATTTAACTAGGTCAATGGATTTGGATGAGTAAATGGTGAGAGACGATACAAATACGAGTTGAATAACTCAAAGGTGCTAAACTTCAAATTATAGATAGTATAATCAAAGTTTAAAACCTCTAATAATTTCACTTTCAAGAAGAATAAACATCTAAATATTGATCGTTAATGCTTCATTTTTACTGGGTAGACATACCCAATAAGACAAGTTTTGTACATTTAATGTCTTTCAATTAATTGTTTTTCAACATTTACTGCCAAAATAGTTTTGAATTATTTATTACTTACTTTGTTGTCGCTTTTAGCAATATTTGCAGAAGTTTCAACTTTTCATTTCTTTTTATCTCCATCTGGAGTTTAAAGCACCTTCTAAAAGGAATTAGCAGCAATGTAACTTCTAAAATAAATGTTTTAATAGTCCGTCTAATGCAGATATGTCAAAATAAACTTTATGTGGGATGTACAGCTCATTTCAGAGAGGGAATCACAGCTCCAAGAAGGTTTTATACATGTACGTAAATAGAAGTTGTTTATAGACTACTTGGTACCAATATCTAAAAATAACTTCCGATCCCCGGTGATAGCATATAACAAACCCTTTTCTACATAAGTGGATTAACCATTTCCCACTTGCAGGCACAATGTGCCACATATGAACACATTGTGACAACAGAGCATTTGCTCATAATAAGCTATGTCAAAATGCATTTGCCACATTTTGTTCAACTCTTTTCAATAATTACACATTCATTTATAATGAGTTTCCATAGTTTTTATCAAATGTTTCGAGAGTCTTCTGCTGCAGATTTGTTGTAAGGGGGAAAGGAATAAAGACATCAAACGATGTTGACAATATTTTTATTACAGTAGACACGCAAGTAATTCCATGTTCGCGTGTCAAAGCGGTTTATAGAAAACCAAGGAATATATTTGTCCTAATTTAACCTGGCATACACATTTAGTATGTCACGTGACACGAATCCATGGTGAATTCAAGTTGACAGAGGCGATAATTCTGCGTAAATAATTCGGCGCGGTTTTTCCTGGAAAACCCGAAAGTGTTATAATTTCCTGGCGAACTCTACTGAACTCCCCCGAACTCGTCCCAATTGGATAAGGACGTTTGGACACATTTCTCCATAGTTTTGAGTAGCCATGTAATTATTATTGTTTACACATTCCAATCAATACACGAGTAGTTCGTTTGTTTGTTTGTTTATTGGTGCCATATGGTGGTTTTACGCCATGTTCAACATGAAGCAGTTATATTGCGGATTACAATGTCTTTTCTGTTCGCACAACTGTACACGACTCAAACAAATATCGCACATCCTTAACCTTCACTAGAACTAAATATAATTAACTTTGTGAAAAGAACGATTATCCTGCGATGCTTTGAATCGCCTCTTTTTTGTCACAATTCATTTTAATCTAAGTTAAACCGCATGGTAGAACAAAAAAAACTTCTTCCAGTTCCAGGAAATATATTTTCATTAAATTGCGTTCCCGCAAACGATCAGTGCGTACTCACATGGGAAAACTGAAGTTTCTTCTGCTTCTGTTTCTAAGTTGTGTTATCAAGTTTGACTGTATGATAAGTTACACAGTCCATGCTCTATTACCAGTTCCATGCAGTCGTTGACACGTTTTCCACAGTTGGGTATCTACAGCTTCAATGATATGTTTATGCAGATGTGTAGCAGGCGCTTTTTGAATCCATGTACTGCTTCCCAAACCACTAAAACTGTCGGTAAATATGTGTTCACTGGGAGTCTTTCTGTTATCCTTGTTGCCGGTAATGTTGGTTACACACTCCATGTTTAATTGAGAGGTAACCGTAAAGCAAAGCAATTGAGCCGTCCCACGAGAAAACCAACATTGTTGACTCTGCGTAAAGTATCGAACCGGATCAGCCTAGGCATGTCGCGCAGGCCAACCCGGATATACACTTTTCGCCTCCTGTGGATTTTCTGTTTCGGGAATTATTACTATATACCTCTATCCCCCTGAGACGGAATATGCCGGCCCGGATCAGTGTGCACGGACTGTGCAGGCTGATCTGGATCGATACATTACGCAGAGGCCATAATATTGGATTTCTCGCGGGACTGCTCATTTGTGACCAGTGTATATGAGCGGTATGATCTAGATCTGCACTGTTTGCCAAATATTCTGTATATCTTTTATCATCGAAGCACAGGCAGGTATTTTCCTCGACTGTTATAATAACGTTAATGTTGGTTGTCTATGAGCAAAGTTCAATATATCAGCAGCTTTATGATGTCGTTGGTGTCTGTTTCGTAGCTTGATTATAGAACTCTCGAGATTTAGGAACTTACACTCAATGTCATAGAATTGCCAATTTCGTTTCATTGACATTTTTCTTATTTTTGTTAAGATGTCTTCAAATTGTCACCTGTAGATTTGTCGTATGTGTCAGGGGGTTAAAACACTTTAAATCGACTGTAGGTTTTCCCGTTTTACATATATGAATGCGTGTTATAAATTGTAAATTGTAAATTGTCAAAGATAATGGTATGAATAATCCGACATATAATGATACGAATGAAACGAATGGTGGTATCCTGAAGCTAGTACTGCTGCTAACTATAGTTACTATATCTGAAAATCAAACAAGGAAAACTTGTTAAAACAAATTTGACCAAGTCATTTTCAGTGATATTGATCATAAACGCTTCTGTAACGATTAACCTGCTTCCCAGCCTAGTACTAGTAAGTCACACAGTGATCACGGAAATGTTTATTGGTTCCCTGGTGTAGCTATCATACTGTTGAACATGAAATTACCCCCCCCCCCCCCCCCCCCCCCCCCCCCCCCCCAACCAAGTCATACATCGAGCAAATATATACATGGAGCGTTGAAATATGTCACTTTATGGAATGCCAATGGTTATCATAGCAACTACATGTATCGGGACTTTGTTAAAAAGAGGTGTCAAATTGACATCATTTCAGACGCTAGATGTCACAATTTGCTGATGTTGTCTATTTGGAAGCGCTGCAATTGCAAGAACGTTGTGATTGTTATCATTTATGGAACAGCGGATTTGCTGCGAAACAAGTTCAGATGTTTTAGAACAAAGATAATGCCAGTAACTTAATTCCTGGTGAATGGATTAATAACCAAAAAAATAACACAATACATTTTATATGATTGCAGCTGTTACCAATTTGGTGACACTTTTGTTGTTTTTAGCAAATTCTAAATGATTAACAACACTCTAGAAACTGTATTTGGTCGTGTCTAGCGATTTGGGGAATCCTTGCATCTCGGTACAGGGAAGACAACTCATATGCACCTGCACTGTCCGCCACCTTAGTTCTAGTTGTTTCGTCCGAAAAGAACATCTAACGAATAGACCTACCCATATTACGTACAGGCATATTTTATGATATTGACGTTTTTTTGAAATGGTAATGCAATAAGCCCATATTTCGGTGGAATTTATATTTAAACGGTAACATACTAAGCCTATATCTTGGATGACATGATCATGAAATGTATCACAATATGCCCATATTTCGATGGACGTGATATTGAAACAGTAATGCCATGAGCTTATATTCGATAGACGTTATATTGAAACGGTACCATTAGAAGCCCATATTTTGATACACGCGATATTGAAACGGTATTACAATAAGCCTATATTTCGGTAGACGTTATATTGAAACGGTAACACGTTTAACCCATATTTTGGTGGATGTGATAATGAGTCGATTACACAATAAGCCCATAGTTCGGTTAACATCATATTGAAAAGAAATCGCAATAAGCTCATCTTTCGGTAGACGTGATATTTTTCAATCATTAGGAGCGCATTTTCCTTTTGCAACTGACAATCTGTCAGATATGGTTTTTGCCAACACGAAAGTGTGTTACTGTGACATTAAGAGTTACTTTTCAGTTGTTGCTTGTTAGTGGAAACAAGCCAATAGCTGTCATGTAATGGTTTGCATAAGCGTCTGAACCAAACGCATTTTCGAAGTGCACCACTGATTACCTGATTCAAGTCATAGGAAAATCGATCCTCGATTATTTTCGACTGGAGAAGATTGTTCTTCAATACAGTCTGATCCGATTCTTCCTGGTCGTCGCAATCTGGTCATGTAGGAACCCTGGAACGACTTCGGTAATACTTTAATAAGGTTTTATATGAATAAGATCTGATCGTTATCGTCATTACATTTAAACCGGTCCCTTATGCAGCCGCATATTGACGCATTTGCAGCAGAATACTTTTAATAATGTGTGTTCAAAATGATAAATTAATAATGATGAGCAATTTCCTCGTTTGTCTTCTTTTGTAAACTGTATCCAACGCTTTCATTTAAAGAGATTGTTCATAGTTTACCCAGATGTGTGTAAAGTCCTCTGCTGGGTTGTAGATGTGTTGTATATGGGAAAGGTATAACGAGCACTTGAAGATCTGTTTTCGTGTGGCTTGGCTTTGCTTAATCAAGCAGCTTGATACCAGGGAGTGCCAAGAATGGCGTAATTAAAAGCACCAGACGTCACAATAGCTGGCGGTTCATATTGGAAGCCATTCACCGTCAGCTGAACACAAAGAAACATGACAATTCGACTGAAAATAATCTCTGTTTACGAAAGGTCTGGGATTTAATATCCTTTTACTACATTAGTCAAGTCTGCATCCAAAATCTTTGAAAAGTATCTATCAGTAAAGGTATGATTATCATATTGAGTTTAAAATCACTGTTGGGAGAGGGCAACTGCTTATTGTGACCCATCTGTCATATTGCTACAATGTTTCCAAAGAACAACATATGTAAATACATCAAAGTGCAAGCTCCTGCACGTTGGGAAAGGTTAACTTTTGATGAATGAGTTTCCAAATATATCTGTCTTTTCTGATTGGGACGTCTTACTAATTGAAGGCCGCGATATTCCCTTGTGGGTTTGTTACAAGCTTTTATTCTTGACATTATTGGTAACTAGAAATCAAAAACACGTGTACACTTTGCACACAGCTCAATGCATCTCTCTCATACCAAGGGCGTTTAAAAAGTTCCTATGCGGATACCGTATCGTCTGTATTTGTCGAGTTTTATTCCTAGAAACTACTCAAAATGAAGCTTTGCTCGTCATATGCCACGAAACCTTCTAAAATTGTAATATTACCTTCCGTGTTTATGACACCAATACCATAGCAACACAAAGGATATCAGGAACCGTCAATCTACGATTTCGTCCGCTTTATCTCATTTTTGTTCTGTGCCGGTTTATTTTTCCAAAGGCCTTCGCACGAACCATTTGAACAATATCACACGCGCCAGCGGAGAGCCTTTCTCTTACCCACCATTGCAGCAGACGACTCTTGAGAACATTGTGGCAAGAAAAGAAATTAGTCTTTATAAGCATCGTTTCATATAACGTTTTCAAAGGTATCCAATATCTATACTTTCATTTATCGCGATTTTCTACAGCTTTGCCTATTTGTTTTCAAAGACGTCTGCTCCAGATTTGTGGGAAAGGGTTTTTACACTTAATTGTAATGTAGTAGTGCACAGATGAGGTACACACATGGACTAGTTTGACGTAGATCAATGAAGCTTGAGAACATTGTGGCAAGAAAAGAAATTAGTCTTTATAAGCATCGTTTCATATAACGTTTTCAAAGGTATCCAATATCTATACTTTCATTTATCGCGATTTTCTACAGCTTTGCCTATTTGTTTTCAAAGACGTCTGCTCCAGATTTGTGGGAAAGGGTTTTTACACTTAATTGTAATGTAGTAGTGCACAGATGAGGTACACACATGGACTAGTTTGACGTAGATCAATGAAGCTACGGAGGTATTCGGTGTTTTTCTCCTGAAATTTCTTTTTCGTTTAATCTAGAAAATCGCCAGGACTTCAAATGAATTTGATTTACCCTTATCTTAAAATATTGGATAAACGGACAGATAAAATCTAAGGTTTTCATTTTCACCATTGTATCAAATATATATAGCCGGCATTCTAACTTGAGATTGTTTGCATGAGAACATATCTGCAAGCACTACTTTCCACCGATGGGCTAAGTCTATGTGGAAAAGCAGCCAGTTGTTTGGGAAGATTGTTATGTGGAGTACTGGTGTGAGAAAACCAGGAAATGCATGAGTAGGTGAACTGGCCGCCGTGATATAACTGAGAAAACGGCGTTAAACCCCAATAAATCAGCAAGCACTATTAGACTTGAGGCTATTGTTTTAACTATGTTTTGTGATGAGCTAATATCAAATATGCACTTTCAAAGTTATCAAGAATAAGAAGGTCCAAAAAGTGAGAGATAAACAGCTCGCTTCCCAAATGATATATATCATATTGACCAACCAAGCCCTTCGGAGAAGGTGTCCAAATACATCGTCTCAATGATACATTCCAGTACCAACTGTTTAGTGCAGTAAGGATTGTAGCGTATGTTAAACGTTCTTTGTCAAGTGCACTGGTTATACTTTTAATTCACGTACCTTCAGTCTGATTTTATCTTTTTATACTAAACCAGACCCAAATGAGCTAGGATTTAGTAAAATGATCTGGAAATTTACAATCAGTGAATAGCAAAATTCCATTGGTACATCCCTGCAGTCCGAACTGACCATGATCTCCCCGATGATTACAGTAGCAAACACTTGACATGTTTGCAAACTTGTATTAATTAACCGTATTGACCAGAGAAAAGACCATCTTTATTTAGCAACTCCCTGTCTATAGCAACCTCACTTTTGATTCCTCAATTACCCATTTTCTGCATAAATTACCCTGTAATTAAAGATCACCTGTGAACAAATACCAGATTGTTCTCTTCTAACGGGTGGTCTTTAAGCACAGGTATGACTGTGTATGTCTCTGCGTCTTGTTCTGTTTTGTTTTTGTTTTCAAATAAAATTAGTGTGGGACACATACTTTAAATTAGATTAACAATATGTATGGTTTAATAATATGTTTTACAACAAGGTGCGTGATTAGGTTAATATCGTTAAATATTTGAAATTGCAAGTGAGTTGAAAACCCCTGAATGCCGTCTGTGGAATGAAGGGGCTCAAAATACAATCGACGTTTTCTCTCCCTTAATTTTCATTTAAACACGTGAAGGATCGGATAACTTCCGTAACCGGCGGGTCTGGTGGAAATCGTGTTGTTCTAGCGTTAATCGTGACAGTGTATCACTGATGACATTTGAAAAAGAACACGTTTATTTCATTAATATATCGATTCCATGTCGAACGAATTCACAAAATTACTGTGCGCCTTTTGTGGCTTTTATTTAAAACGGTGTTTGTTGAATATTTGATGAACAGAACAAATATTAATTACCTCCATTTAAGTGGAAACTAGAACCTTGTATCAATGTGAAGTAACGACTGTTATGTTTGAAGTCGACAGCAATAAGGCACTTGACGGTTTCGAATTCATGACAAGTGTATAGCGATCCCCTTGGATTTTCTTTTTTTAATAGATCTCTCCGTTGAAATTGATTTCTTATCAAGCGGATCATAAAAACTGAAATCGGCTTTTCCATTGGTTGTTTTTTAGACAATTTATTTTAAAAGTTCTACGCATAGAAAAAGTTAAATCTTTATCAAGAAAACATATAAGTATTGAGTCGAGTTTAAAACATAGTGGCAAGGGAGAGCAATTCGAGGGCTTGGCGTGAAACGGTTGTAACTAAAATTGGTAATTTTTTACCAAGGTTAATCACCTCTCCATAAAGTCTTTATAAGCGTTAAATTATTTTTCTTTGTAAACAATGGAAATTTAGGTGTCATTGCTCGTTCTGAGCAATGGCACCTAAATTTGCATTGTTTAAAAAGCGGTCAAAATTGCCCCTAAACCAGGGTTTTCAAAATAGGTTTTTAGTTACAACCCTTTCACGCCAAGCCCTCGAATTGCTCGTTATGAATCATTTCTCCTCTTGTCACAACATTTTTTAATGTCGTCTGCTGCAGAGTTGTCAAACATCGTTGATAAACATACTTACTAACATAAACTATGTTTCCATTTTTTTCCAGGGTCGATACGGTAAAGGTAACATCTATGTATGGGCATCAGGAGACGGTGGTCAAGAAGACGACTGTAACTGTGACGGTTATGCCGCCAGTATGTGGACCATCTCCATTAACTCTGCCACCAACGACGGTCAGACAGCAGGCTACGACGAGTCCTGCTCCTCCACTATAGCCTCTACCTTCAGTAACGGCAAGAGTACGCTACGAGACGCCGGTGTGGTGAGTATTACAATGGAGTTTTGCGATATAGTAGGTCTTTTATAGTCGGCCGAATATGTATTGTAATCATAATGTATTGCTATTTAGTCACGTCACAAAGCCAACTTCGAGATCTTGGCAAGAAGCGAACATTTAGAAAAAAACCTGGGAGAACATGCAGTTTTGTAAGGATCCAATATTTGCCCATTGTTCTAATTATGATTTCAGATATAATTATCTTAATAATCTATATAATACATTGTCTGATTAGCTGAAACATACGATAACAAAGCTAATGTGAATTTTAGAATAGAAGATCGAATTTATAATGATTGGTGAAAACGACTTGGCTTTTGTAGCCTCGTCATTTCGACATAACTCACCGTCCAGTGTTTGTTCTTTCAGAAACTACTGGTCCGATTTAAAATAATTTGGCACACACGATTCTCGTGTGACCATCTACCAACATTGTTTAAATTATTCCAATCCGTTAAAGAACATGGCTGCAATTGATGGTCAGATGTGACCCTCTACCAAACATGTCCATATAATTTAATTCCTTATTGAAGAAACATGGTTGAATGTATACAGTATAAACTTAAAGGAACTTCATATTGCAGTGGTAGAGCGTCCGCCTCAAGGGCGGGAGGTAGCTGGTTCAATCCCCGACTTTAAAATGGTAGTAATGGCTACCCTCCTTGGCGCTCAGGGTTACAGGGTTAGCATGGGACTGCCTATCCGGTGTCAGGATAAATGGACTAGAAGTACTGGTAACTTACCCAGGAAACGCCGTGATATAAAGGAAAATGTGTGTATAACACCAATCAATAAATTAACCATATTGCAAAGCACTGGTCCGATTTAAAAATAACTTGGCATAAATTTTCCATGGATAACAACCTACCATCATTGTTCAGAATAATCTAATCTGTTCGATGATATAGCAATTGATGCAATCGTCGGTGATGAGGTGTCTTGTGGGATCGGCCAAAAACCTAGACACGGATCAGCTTGTGTTCTGAGTCTTCACAACCATTATGCAACTTCGAACACAAATGTGTAGAACCGCAAGTGTTATTACTATATCCCTTGTACTATTTCAATCAATTAATTATATCACGTTTTGTCTTGTAATCTTCTTTTGTTCCACTAACTTATTAATATTTCATTAAACCCTACTCAAACATTGTTTACAGATATGTGCTTAAGCAAATAGACAAACACTCTAGAATTCAATTTTCAATATCGAAATAGATTGTATTATATTATTAGGTCGGAAACACGATCATGCAGCACAAATCATTGAAGAACGAGCTCAAACACAACAAAATAAACACAATCCCAATTTAGTTCAAGGAAATACTGATTTATTGAAGCCAGTGTATCGTCAGCCAACGTCCATCACCGCATATGGTGTTTTAGATATATTTCAAACCGTCTTATTAAAATGTCATTAGGCGACTTTACTTTCACACTTTCCGACCTGTAGACGCATTCAGACACCTAACCAGCGGACGACTCTTTTGACAACATTGTGGAAAAAGGCAAAATTGCTCATAATAAGAAATTTCTTCAACTGGCACAATGTTTTCATCTTTGTTTAATAATTAAACTCTCGTTTATGTAGAATTTTCAAATTATTGCCAGGATGCACTGAAAGTCGTCTGCTGCAGTGTGTTGTATTCGGGCTAAACCGATCAGATCAACCTGCAAGTTTGCCCAATCTTGCTGAACAAGCATCCTGAGCAGCCTCTGAAGTGAAGTAGTGACCAACAAACGAGTATACAAGCATAGAACTTCGAATGCCTCTTCAGTAAACGACATTTGTAAACATTGTGACCAAAAGGCGAAATTTGCTCTTAACGATATCATCAACTCTTTTCAATAAGTACCGATTTATAGATATCGAGGGCTTGGCGTGAAACGGTTGTAACTAAAAACCTATTTTGAAAACCCAGGTTTAGGGGCAATTTTGACCCTTTTGTAAACAATGCAAATTTAGGTGCCATTGCTCAGAACGAGCAATGGCACCTAAATTTCCATTGTTTACCAAGAAAAATGATTTAACGCTTATAAAGACTTTATAGCGAAGTGATTAACCTTGGTAAAAAATTAGCAATTTTAGTTACAACCGTTTCACGCCAAGCCCTCGATATGTTGTATATTATACTTTTTTCTGTTCAAAATGATCTGTTGTATGTTGGAAAGGGTTTAAATTGAAACACCCGAAGGTCTGTTTTCGTGTGACGTGGGGCATAGTGTTGATTTGGTGTTATATACCTGTTTCTAATAAATAATAAATTGAGAAGGGTTTTTTTTCAAACAGTAACACAATAGTTTGTCTGTGTGTTGACGCAAATGAAGCGATAACGTGCCAACGCAATTTATACTAATGATCTAAGGACATGTGATCTTTGTAGCACCCCTTTGTCTTCATAGGAAAACATGTCTTTTGTCAAATAGCTCAATTCGTATGGTGAAAATATATAATTGAGCCGTTCCATGACAAAACCAACATTATGGACTCTGCGTATTGTATCGCCTAATATCACCTTGTAGTCCGTGCATACCTATCCGGGCCGACACATTCCGTCTCATGGGGATAGAGGTATAGAGTAATGATTCCTGATACACTAAAATCCACAGTAGGCGAAAATCGTCTGTCCGTGTTAGCCTGCGCGGCATGCTTAGACTGATCCGAGTCGATACTTTACGCAGAGTTCACACTGTTGGTTTTCTCGTGAAACGGCTCATAGACATTCAATACCACCATCAAATGTGTTCCTATGTGCGACAAGTGTACGGCCAGGTCAGTCGGCGCATCCTGAGTCAAAGAGGCATTCAAGAAACTTCTGAAAGTTTTATTCATTTTCATCCTATAGTAGGTTTACGCAGGCATGTTTTATCCGCACGCTTAGATTAGCTTCTATGAAAGCAGCTCTTTTTTCCTAGCTCTGCAATGCCCTTTACACTTGTTAAATGAAAATTTAATCTTATCTCAAATCATGATTAAACGATCAATCAAGGTAAGTATCAGCCCCGTATTAAATACTGTTCGTTACATATTAACATTAACTATAGTATAAAACAAAAAGAAACGAATATATACAAAGAAGAAACAGACAGCAAACATATGAAAAAATAGATAAACAAGAAAAGAGAAGAAAATATATTCGGTACACAGCTTACATAAGTGCACGTGCATGGTTTTTATATAGCTACAGCAGAACGCGAAACGCGCAATATCGTCTTATCTAAACGTCCTTTATTCCTTGTTTGCGATGAACACGCGGACATTTTTCTAAAATCTTGAAGAAGGCATAGGGCCGATATATTGAAGCAAAGACTGTTTTCGTTTTTACATAATAATGTCTTATCTTAACGTTTTTGAAAACAAAACTAAGTATTAAATATCAATTCAAAAGTTAGACTAGGCAATTGCGTAGCTTAAAGCAATTTCTATTAAAGTCCAGGTGCTTTGATCTGCAGTTTTCTAAATGTAAAATGATATCGACATTTAAATTAGCAATGAGGTATACAGCTGCAATGCATGCATGTGGATGAAAATGCATGGTTTTAATTTAACTATAGCACAACACGTAACGGGCAAAAACGTTTTTATAACTAAATATAAATAACAAAACGAACAAAGACGACCCCATTGCGTGTGTTGATGTAATTTCTGTTAAAGTCCCCATGCTTTGATCTGCAGTTTTCTACATGTAAAATAATATCGTTATTCGAGTGTAAACCACTTCTATCTATTGGGTTTCTCTTCCACTCTGGAAAAAGTCACGTGACCATCCATTCAAATGCGCATGCAACGGTTGGAATAGGGATTTCACAATTCCCCCACACAAAACAAATCTGCAACATGCGGCTTTCAAAACAAATTATGTTAGTTTAATACTTATTTAATAGAGGTGAAGCTACTGTTCCAAAAGTAGAAATTGATAAGTTCTTCTTTTGGCCCAAAAGTTTGTTACATGCCATCTGCTGCAGATGAGTAAAACTGCGTCCTCGCCAGGGGAAGGTTTAAATCGAATTTAATCAGGTATCCGAGATTTACATCTCCGTAGAACTCCTTATAAAGTAATTCTTTTGAAAACCAACATATTTTTAACTTCTTATAAAGTAATTATTTTGAGAGCCCACATCCTTTTAACTCCTTATAAAGTAATTATTTTGAGAGTCCACATCCTTTTAACTCCTTATAAAGTAATTATTTTAAAAACCCACATCCTTTTAACAGAGAGATGGTGTTTGCATTCCTATGTTTGCTCCTTCATATCTACGCCAATGACGGCTCCTTCTTATCTACGCCAATGACGTTCGAGTGTAAACGTATAACCCCTTTCCATTATGTAGACACGTCTGCAGCAGATGGCATTGAGAACATTGTGACACAAGGAAAACATGCTCATTTCAAAGACTATTTAATTCAATGCTATATACTGTTATTTATAGCGAATTTCAATATACACATATTTGCCAACTATGTCTGTTGCAAAAGGGTTGTATGTGGGGGATGGTAAACAGTCGGTTTCATAAAGCAAATAACTCCATTCTGGTCGATGTACTTCTGGCATCAAGCTGTTAACCCTTTCCCATATACACCAAATCTGCAGCAGACGACTTTGAAAACATAGTGACAAAAACCCGAAACATCTCCATTAAAGATAGCTTAATTGTTAAATAAAGTTGAAAACATCATGAGCAATTTCACCTTTGGCCACAATATTTTCAAAACTCGTCTGCTCCTATTGCGTCAAAATTCGTCTGCAGGTGGGAAACGGTTAAACATAACATTTTGTCTAGCAACGTGGGTTTTTTATCATATCAAAAATAACCAATCAATATTGATATCGACTAGACTTTACACCCACGCGTTGAATTGCATGGCTTAGTTAGTTAACCCGTTCCCACTTGTAGACGCATTCTGACGCATCTACAGCAGGCGACTTTTGAAAATAATACGGTAAAATGAGAAAATGAGCAATTCCTCCTTTTGTCACGATGTTTCCAATTTAATTAAATAATTCTTCTTTATAAGAGTTTCAATAGCTTTGACTGAACGTATACAAAGTCGTCTGATATAAATTTATTATATGAGGAAAATTGGTTAGCCTTATTTCCAGACAGATAAAACAAACATCGAAAACACATCCAGGCATTTCAGGCCAGTACTGCGAACTTGATATAGATTTTATTCCATTGCCGTTTTGTAGTATTTCAATTGAAAACTTTTACTTCAGCGTTGACATGTTGTGCAGTGATTGTTGGGCTAAAGATGTAATTTTGCCAACTGCAATTTTCTCTTAGCTTCTTTGAGCAAATGGCACAGATGTCGAGCGACTCCAAGCCCCATGGTTGTATCACTGCGGCATTACATTAAACCATGAGCCCTGGATCAAGCAATATGCTAAATATGTTTCAACGTATAAATATACAGAAAAATACGCGTGCAAGGCTCGAACCCGGAACGCCCGGGCTCAAATGTAGCACGCTAGAAACTCGGTCGTGGCGAATTCTTACTTCGTTCACAGCTTTAATCGTATACTTGGTTACATTTACAAATAATTGAATAGCGGAAGCTCTTTTTGTTTACAATTTACCTACATATAATAAATAACATGAAGTCACCAAAATACAACATCATCTGAAATCATACACAATTGTCTTATGATATGTTCACAGAGTAAAAATATAACTTTAACAGATGAAAATCGACGACTCTTTGATCATTGGACAAATGTAACTTTAGGTGAAAGAAAACGTTTTACACATTTGGAGGACTATTCAAGATCTTTTGAAGACATGCTTTTATGAAAAGGGATATTTGCTAAATCTTAACGTGTGGATGTAAAACTAATATACCTTTATGTCAAAACGTCTCTTAAAATTCCCACTCAATGAAAAGCACTTATAAAGTTTAACCAATTCCCCCACGCGAGCGTTTTCATTCGCTTTTGCAGCAGAGAATGTTTGAAGAACTTAATTAACCCTTTCCCTCATATAGACGTTTTCTGACGCCTCTGCAGCAGACGGCTTTTTGAAGACATAGTGACAAAAGAAGAAATTGCTCAAAACGAGCAATTTCTCCTTTTGCCACAATGTTTTCCACTTTTAGTCATAGTTTATCCATTCATTTACAGAGATTTTCTATTTTTTGACAAAATATGTTTAAAGCCGTCTGCTGCAGAATTGTCGTATGGGTGGAAAGGGATAATGAGCAATGTCTCCATTTGCCACAATGTTTCAATCTTTATTTAATAATAGTTCTTTCGTTTTTATATTCCATATATTTGCTAATATGTTTTTCAAAGTCGTCTGCCGCAGATTTGTTGAATGTGGGGGGGAAAACGCCCGCAGAGTGGAAAGGATTTAAATGCCGTAGGATGTGATCCGATTAGCAGATTCCAGGAAATAGCGATTAAGTTTAACACTTTTACTTTCTCACCCGTTTTACTACTAAAAAAAGATCCTGCTCTTTATGAACTGTGCAAAATAAATAAGATGAAATGATAAAAAGCGGCAATATATTCCGCAGACTAATTTGATCACACAATGCGAACCATGATATTTACCACTGGTTTCTTGTTTCTGATTAAGTTTTACAGAACAAAATCGCCTACGTGTTAGCATTCATATTTCGTTCTTGCCTTGTTTTCTTTGTTAAGGAAAGGTATCAAAGTATTAATACCTTGCTATTCATGAATTGTTATCTTAATTATTTAGAAATACCAGCGGTTAATCGGTTTTTAAAATAAAAAAGCAAACATTGAAAAAGCGAGTTGAGCCGCGACAGGGGTCTTCGTGACGCTCAGGTTTTGCATCATCTTACCTCTTTCAGCGCCAAAGGCAATATTCAGGTTTTTGCAAACAATACTGATTCAGGCGAGTCAGCTCGTAACGAGCTGTCTCACCTGAAATCAGCCTTGTTTGCCTTTTTTTTTTATCAAAATAGACATTGTATTATATGAGAAATGGAGATACCCGACTTTGAACATGGAAGAGTCTACTTTAAACAATTCGGCGCTGTAAGATTTAGGTCATATTTATCGTAAAACTAGTGGGGCTACACATCTGTATGATACGTTCCGATAGAAAACCAACATTATGGACTCTGCGTACTGTATCGACCTAGATCAGCCTGTGCAATCCGCGAAGGCTAATCCGGGCCGACACATTCCGTCTCAGGGGAATAGAGGTATAGAGTAATGATTCCTGAAACAGAAAATCCGCAGGAGGCGAAAAGTGTCTCTCCGGGTTAACCTGCGCGGAATGCTTAAGCCGATACGGGTCGATACTTTACGCATAGTCCACAATGTTGGTTTTCGCGCGGAACGGCTCATTTGCTCGCCTGAGTCTTCACTGTTTGCTTAGCATTCATTTTTACAACGCCAAGGCAATATTGAGGTTTTTTGGCAAATAATACAGATGCAGGTGTTTCAGCTCGTAACGAGCTGTCTCATCTGAAATCAGCATCGTTTGCCTTTTAGTTAAAAAAATATTCCAACACTCCTATTACAGGAGAAATGGAGACGTCCGATTTTGAACATAGAAGAGTTTTCTTCAAACTATTCGCTGCAAAAAGAGTTAAGATGGAAACGTACATTTTTGCTACAATGATAGTGCGGTTAAAACAATCGACATTACTTTCTAGTTTGCAGTGGTATTCGGATAAACTCAACAGTAGGATATAATTACATGCATGATGATTTCAATACCATACATCTTAGATAACAAAATGCGAAACTAAATGAAAATTTTGCTAGATTATTTGTTACAGTCACTAGACGCGACCCGTGTATAGGCATAACTGTTTTGACTTCTGAAAACGATTTCGCAACATACAAAACTGGACTAGTCCATTCCAAAAACAATATCAGATTTTAATTAACATTGTAAGGTTCCATCCTCAATACCGTTTGTGAAAGATAACGGTTTTAATTGCTAAGTAAGATTTTCAATATAACATTTATAAATTTAAGACATCGTCCTTTTAAAATGTTTCCGTTCTCAAAATGCTCATTAATTATGTCGTCAATTGAAAATAGTTTGCAAATTGGTTTCCCTTACTCTTGGTATTTTTTGCCAACTAGATCATACGTGTTTACCCCTTTGTGTTTAAATATATGACATGAGATGTTATAATATATATATCATACGTTATTACGTGATAAGAGCTTTCTAAGCTGTATCGTAAAACAAAAGAAAAGCTGCTACCAGTCTGCTAATATCGCTGCATATATCTACACTGTAGGCATGCTACCAGTCATAACGGATTACACATTTAAAACAAAACAATGTTTAATGCATGCATAAACAAGAGTACGCAACCACATAAAAAGACTAAAAAGAAAGGACAACTATGACGTAAAATGTGATTGGTCATACCGTATAATTGCATACTGCTAATTGTCGACGAAAATAATAATTGACAAACGAATACTTTGAAGACAATTACGTAATGTCTGCTTTAATTTTAGATAAAATGTTTTAAGAGATGAAAGCTAAAAGGAAGTGGCACCTATCCCCGGAAATATAACACACGATTTTGTATTGGCCGCGTCGTGTCTATGGGTCGTGTCTAAGTGGCACCTATCCCCGGAAATGTAACACACGATTTGGTATTGGCCGCGTCGTGTCTATGGGTCGTGTCTAAGTGGCACCTATTCCCGGAAATATAACACACGATTTTGTATTGGCCGCGTCGTGTCTATGGGATAAGGGGTTCCTTTTGTATCTACATACAGCGAAGACTCGGGTGAGTGTGTTCAAAAGCACAGTCTCAGCCTAGTCTTCATTATCCGTCTATATATTATACATAAAAAGCTTGATCTGTAGCTCTACAAGCTTTATGCCTGTTTACCTGGTGCCGAACCGAATAGGCAATCTGACTCCAAATCGCAGGAAGCGAATCTTGTTATCTTGTGGAGACGGCAGCTACATCCGCCTGCATTCATTAGACAAAGATGTTAAAGGTGCTAAACTCCAGATGTAGATTGAAATTTTGAAATGTTGAAAACTTCTGCAAATAGTGCTTATAGTGACAACAAAGTAAGAAATAAATAGTTCAATACTATTTTGGCAATAATGTTGAACGACTGTTAATTGAAAGTCATAAAAATGTAGAAAATTACCCAGTAAAAATGAGGCATACACGTTCAATATGTAGATGTGTTTTGTACTGGAAAGTGAAATTATTACTCTAATTCTATTCCAGAACTATGATTCTTATATATAAACAGTGTTCATACTTTGACTTTCCTATCTATAATCTGGAGTTCAACACCTTTGAAGTAAGAATTGAAAGATGTTCACTTTGTTTATGTTAAACACTGTACAACATGCATCCCTTTTTTCAGTAGTCTACTTTAAAAACAGCAAGGCAAAAATATGGTTTTATTTTTTAATAGAGTTGAAAATCTTTTCGCAAAAAGAGAAATAGTTTATTGTCGGCAATTCTCTTTTTTGCCATATTCAGATGCGGTTGATATTGGGACTGCAATTGAACAAGGCTAATAAGCTTTCATTAAACATACTTGTTTATGAATCGGTTCAAGCCAAAGGTTTATATTTTCCAACTATGCAATTAAATAGACTTACTAGAAACTTCAATAGACACCTTCATGATTCTTGACATTTAACGAATCTGTTGAAACACACAAGATACTGTCCATCCATGTTTATTTGAAAATCATAAATCCATGCAGTCTGATCAGATCGCAACTCAGTCAAGTACATTTTCAAGAAACTTCAATCAAGCAATATTCATTAAGCTTTTTACTTAACAGTGCTGTACTCCAGAAAATATATACTAAAGTCAAAGTTTTAAAACCGTTCAAAAGTTGTCTTGAAATATTAGAATCATAATTCTGGGATAAAATAAGAGTAGTAATGTCCCTTTCCAGTACCATAAACATCTAAATATTGATCCTGTATGCTTCTTTTTTAATGGGCAGTAAGCCAAATTGTGTACATTTCCATGACTTTCAAAATATTTTTGAACTACTTATTACTTGCTTTGTTGTCACTATTATATTAGCAATATTTGCAGAAGTTTCAACATTTCAAAATGTTGATCAAAATGTTGATCACCATCTGGAGCTCAGCATCTTTAAATGTTCATTATGAACAGAAGTCAGTGTTAAAATATCATGTCAAGACATTTCTGATTCGGAGCTGCTGCTATGCTGTTTTCAAATAGGGACCCATTCTAGGAATTAGTCCAACTTAAACTTAAACGATACATTCGACTTGTAACGTGTTCGAGACCACAGTTTATTATTCTGACCTCTTTCAAATGCAATGGCAATATTAAGGTTTATGCAAATGATACAGATCCACGTCAGTCAGCTCGTAACGAACTGTTTCACATGAATTCAGCATTGTTTGCCATAAATCATCAAACTTTTCCAAAACTCTTATTATATTAATAAAAAACCTGAGACGCCCGGTTTTGAACATGAAAGAGTCTATGTTAGGGAATTCGGCGCTGAAAGAATTACATAATAACTAGAATGGTCTGTGTTGTTTGAAATCCTGAGACATTCCCTTTAACGTGTGTACATGTTTCTACTTCACAGGCGACGACTGATCTGTACAACAACTGTACCACTACCCACTCAGGCACTTCGGCTGCCGCTCCGGAAGCTGCCGGCATCTTCGCTCTGGCACTAGAAGCGAAGTAAGTATATCAGCTTATCAAATATTAAATATTTTTTCTTTCATTTAACCCTTTCAGCGCCGAATTGTTTAAAGTAGACTCTTTCATGTTCAAACTCTATTTTCATGTTATAGGATTTTTGGAATATTTTTATAACTGACAGTCAAACAATGCAGATTTCCGTGAGACAGCTCGTTACGAGCTGAATCACCTGAATCTGCAGTGTTTGCAAAAAGCTCAATATTGCCTTTGGCGCTGAAAGAGTTAAGCTCTCAAAACAGACTCTTCTTCGGTTATTCCTTCGGTGGCGTCGGCGATGTTGAACGCATTCGAACATTTCGTTATGCTATAATGCTTCTTGAAATCGTCTGCTGTATATGAGTCAAATTGCATTTGCATGTCGGGCATGTTTAGATTAAAACAGAGTTGTGAAATAAATGGTATTGCAGTTATTTCAGCAATGAACGTGTTGTCTTGTTCAAGCTAATTTAGCCATTTCACATAACTCAAGCAGCAGGCATTGGAACGCATTCTGACAAATGAACACATTTCTCTCATTTAGTAGTTTCTGGTGTCAGTTTTATAATTACTTCTCAATCTTTGATTATTTGCTGTTTTGAAGAAGTTTCGAAAAATGTGGATGGTATCTGTTGTGGCTTGAAACACACGTTTGGTGCAATTCTAATTCATATCGCTATGTTTTACATATAGAGTCAAATCGTCTAGGATATAAACATAAAATCTGAAAGAACGCTTATGGTACGGGATGGAAGGTTTCACTTTTCGAAAAAAAGTCTTGGAGGTAGAGAAATGTCATCTGTTTCAGGGAACGGGTTGACATTTTCCTACATGTAGACGCAATACCCGTATCTGCTGGAATCGCCTTTTCTGAACATTTTGCCAACATTGGAGAATTCTCATCATAGGCAGTTACTTCATTTGTCAGAATGTTTCGGCTCTATTGACAAATATACTATCATATTTCGCATAGTATTGCTTATATCTTGAAAAGGCCGGCTGTAGATTTGCTTGCATGGGAAGGGATTTAAATACCGTAGGATGTGATCCGATTAGCTGATTCCAGGAAACAGCGATTCATTTTAACACTTTACTTTCTCACCAGTTGCCTGTGTGTAGAACACGTCGATTGATATAAACGTTTTTACATTAATATCTGAGGACTGAATTCAAAATATTTCAAAGAAAGAAATATTCCATTTGAAATAAATATAGATAAGCGGATTAGATTCCGTATAAACGTGAGCCGTCCCGCGAGATAACCAACGTTGTGCACTTTGCGTAAAGTATCGACCCGGATCAGCCTACGCATGCCGCGCAGGCGAACCCGGACAGATACTTTTCAACTCCTGCGGATTTTCTGTTTCAGGAATCGTTACTCTATACCTCTATCCCCCTAAGACGGAATGTGTCGGCACGGATCAGTCTGCGCAGGCTGTTCTGGGTCGATACATTACGCAAAGGCCATCATGTTGGTTTTCTCGTGGGACGGCTCATATGGTATATTTGCTTAAATTGATTTTCAGGCCTTAGCAATTTAAAATCATGGCGTGCAATTATCTAATTTTTCAAATTGTTTTTCTCTCTTGTCCCACCTTCATCAATTAATCAAGACTATTCCAATGTTCACGGAAATATAAATTCAGTTTACCCTTCGTGTTTATTTCTTGTCTACTTTTAGGTGATCGTGAATAGTTTAAGGAAATGTTTGATATTATATAAACCATGTTTAATAATGTTTTGTACGACGGGACATATGTATACCATATGCATTTTAAATTAACCAAATTAGTATATGAACTGTTCATGTCAGGTAAGAAACGTGTATCCATTTGGGTTATCTAACCCTTTCAGCGCCGAATTCCCTAAAAGAGACTATTCCTTGTTCTAAGTCGACCGACTTTGGAATATTTTGACAACTAAAAGGCAAACAATGCTGCCTTCAGGTGAGACAGCTCGTTCCGAATTGTTTGCATAAACTTCAATATTGACATTGGTCTTGAAAGAGTTTAGAGCGGCCATGCGTTTAAAATTGGGGAGTAGCTGTGGTGGGTTGCTTGATTGATTGTTTGGATTAAGGCCGGTTTCAGCAATTGTTCAGTTATAGCACGGCGGCATGTTCACCTACTCATGTTTTTCCCTGGCCGTTTCACCCTAGTGCTACATACAACAGTCTTTCCAAGCAACTGGCTGCATTTTAGAATGACAGCCCATTGGTGGAAGACGAATGACGCTTGTCTCGGTGACTTTTGTCAAACGTCGGAAATAAATGTTGGCCGAGCTGGGTTAGAGCTCACAACCCCTGTATTGAAAGCCTGCGTCGCTAACACGACCGAGCTACCGGGGCTCAACATTGGTATGTTGCGCCCGGCTGTCTACAACAGTCGTCTATTTCAACCAAGGCTTACCCATTATTCATCTGACTTTGGCCCGTTCATAAGTACATCGTTTTGCTTAATAATGTATAATCGGACTCTTACGTAAGCATTCTATCCAATTGTCACCAAATTATGAAACACTTTGTATGGGCATTTAGTCGTGATCAATGCCTACTAATCACCAGATCCATCTCAGATGCATTATGGTCCGTAAATAGGCAGACGGTTGTTCCAATATATTTCCAATTGGTTTAAGCGGATATGAATCCATCATTCCTGTATTTCTCAAGTGGCTAATATTTGAACGTCTAAATAGCATAAGAGAGCCCTATAAGTCACCGATGCAGTGCTAAGATAAAAACGTGCACTGACGTCATTCGGGGAAAGTTTATTCTAGCCGTCCCACGAGAACACCAACATTGTGGACTTTGCGTAAAGTATCGATCCGGATCAGCCTAACCATGCCTCTCAGGCTAATCCGGACAGACACCTTTCGCCTCCTGTGGATTTTCTGATTCAGGAAGCATTACTCTATACATTTATCTCCCTGAGACGGAATGTGTCGGCCCGGATTAGCCTGCGCGTACTGCGCTGGCTGATCAGGGTCGATACATTACGCAGAGTCTATAATGTTGATTTTCTCGTGGAACGACTCATTTGTTCTTAGGATATTTCTTCCTGTTTTATTGTTCAAGGCTCAGGTGTTCTGGTAATGAATACTTGTCAGATCCTTCCCTTATTGGCTAGCGTTGATTCAATTACCGATGAACGAATTGTATACAAAGACAATAATTCGAGAATAAAACCGTGTGACCTCTAAGGTTAGATATGCCGCAATTCAGAAGAACTGTGGGCGTAATATTTTTAAACACCAACATCTATTTATTTTTTTTGCTTAAAGTCGAAACTAAGTAAATCAATTCAAATTTGATTCTATCTTAGTGGAATTGGTGTGGGTAATATCGTTTCGAGTTGTTTAATTGATTGATTGATGTGGAGTTTAACGCCTTTTCAACAATTGTTTAGTCATATCACGGCGGCCAGTTCACCTACTCATGTGTTTTCTGGATTTCTCACACCAGTACTTCTCACAACAGTCTTTTCAGGCAACTGGCTGCTTTACCACATAGACTGTTAGCCCATTGGTGGAAGACGAATGACGCTTGTCACAGTGACTTTTGTCAAACGTCGGAAATAATGTTGGCCGAGCTTGGGTTCGAACTCACAGGTCCTGGTTGACGGCTTGCGTCGATACCGACTGAGATACCGGGGCTCCATAAGTTATCCCGATGTTCAGTCTAAAACTTACTAAGATAACAGAGAAAATGACTAGTTCTCTTATTTAGCGAATAATGATGTTTAAACGCGAAACTATATTCATATTTGGTAGTTATGACAAATGCACAGAAATGGGTGAAACATGTTCAAATGAAAGCAACATCTATGCATTAACGCCAGTGCTCTTTCGTTTGACTTTTATCATATGAGCCGTTTCATAAAAAAAAACCAATATGAACTATGCGTAATATATCGACCCTGATCAGCCTGCGCAGGATAATCCGGGCCGTTACATTCCGTTCCATGGGGATAGAGGTACAGGGTAATGATTCCTGAAACATAAAATCCACAGGAGGCGAAAAGTATCTGTCTTCGTTAGCCTACGCGGCATGCTTAGGCTGATCCGGGTCGATACTTTACGCCGAGTTCACTATGTTTGTTTTCTCGTGGAACGACTCATATGTATCTTCCTTTTGACTAATCATATTGCGAAGAAAAGTTTTAGATCATGTTGCATTGCTCGAATCTTCCTAAGTATCCTGGTGACAATGAAATTCGCTTGACAATACCGTAAATCAATTATGACGTCAATGCGGACGGCCGATGCTTGTTTACCGACGGCGTTTCAGCTTGACTCCTCAAATACTCCTTCATAAGTCCATTATCTGTAACCATCCTTTTGGAAAGATACAACTTTACATTTCTGAACAAAATAGGTTCAAATCAGCGTGTACATCTACTGAGGTTTATGGGAATCTACAAAAATTAATCTACAAAGCATACTATTCTGACGTGATTATGTAAGTAACATTTGAAAATTGTATATTTCGATCAAGTTGGGGTGATGCAAAGACTGATCTGGATCTAAATTATTCACAAAAGCATAATAATAACTTCTATATATTTAACCATCCCTAGCGCTACAGGGCTATTGCTATATTAGCTCAATTATAACATGACGATCAATATGACATAACGGATGACTGATGATTGATATGGCAATTTACGCGCCCTCGTATTCTCTAAATATGGACTGCTTTCCTGTCATGTCTGTCGCACTTCCATGCTCTTTTGAAATATAATCCGGTGCATTCCCGTTTATGACGTTCCAAGTCAGATGATGGATTAGTTACCAAACAGGCATAACTTGGTGGGTTTTTGTCTAAGTATTTACCTCTGCTTAAAATTAATATTTCGTCTCGTTTAATGCAATTTAATGGACCTGATGAAATTACACACAAAGGATCCAAATGCGCAGAAAATTATACAAATTGAACCACGTGACCTAAATACAGTGATGATTGAGCGTAAAATCTATTTTTAGAGTTTGTCAATAGTTGGAGGCTCTTCACCAGTCGTATAAATACCAATTTGTAAGGTATGTTTATTTTAGCTTAGAATGTATACAGAACACGTCGTTCCTATTCGTTTGAAGTGGAATTCACTTCCTTACACTGTTTTATTTATAATATGTTCCTTTAATCCTTTTGCCCAGGTATGTAAACGCGTTTTGACGCATATGCAGTTAATGAATTTAAAGACATTGTGGCAGAAGAATAAATTGTTCATAATGAGCATTTTTTTCCTTTTGCCTGAATGTTTTAAAATCTATTTAAGAAGAATGTTTTTATGATAGATACCGTCTGCTGCAGACAGATTTGCTGTACGTGGGAAAGGATTAAAACAATATTTACCTCTGCTTGAAATGTTATATCGTCTAATATAATACCGTATAAAGAAAAACTGGCTATATAAGGCTTCGGAATTATGATTTTGGAATCTTCACAAATGAGAGTTGGTAATGGTATCACATTATACACTTGAAATAGGATCTGCTTTTATTTTCAACTTATTTAGATGTATAAAAAGCAAAGCAACCATCACTGTTCATCATTTGGTTTGTATCCGTTTCAGTATAAGGACAATTTATTTCATCGCTTTAACAGTTGTGGGTGTTTTTCCCCCAAAGAAAAATCCGCATCAGACAACTTTAAAAATGTCTACTGCTCAAAAAGATGGAAAATCTCTATAATTGTAGGTATAATTACTGAAAAATAAATGAAAACATTGTGGCAAAAGGAGAGATTGCTCGTTTTGAGCAATTTCTTCTTTTGTCGCCATGTTTTCAAAAAGCCGTCTGCTGCAGAGCCGTCATAAAGCGTATATATGAGGGAAAGGGTTAAAGGATATAGTGGCACACCAGCGATACTACAATTATATAAATGTGTCAGAAGTTACATCCTGGTACATGTTTATATTACATGTAAACGGACAGTGAAGACTCTGGTGAGATCGTGTATTTGCATATAGGCTCCTCTGAGTCTTCACTGTTCGCAGATGCAACAAGACCCCCCCCCCCCCCCCCCCCCCCCCCCCAAGTTGCCAGACTCGGCTCGCGTCGTCTATCTGTGCAGGGGGTAATGTGATATGTTTAATTACAATGAATGGATCATAAACTTTGCCCGCCGACGAGTTCCTATGACAAGATGTTAATGATTCATTGCGTTAACTATTTCCCACGTGCAACATATTTGCATTAAACGAATTTGATAACATCTGGGCAAAATTGTAGACAAAGTCTTTATGTAAAGGTTTACTTACTGAATTAAGTTGAAAACGATGTGGCAAATGTAGGATATGCTCAAAAAGGTGTTTGTTGCTGAGCTTAATAAACCTTTTATTCATCGTTATGTGGCGATAAGCAAGATTGACACCTTTCTTCGTATATCTGTTACATATACTTGCATATAAAGTGCCACCATAGGTATTCAGTTTTAGAGAAAAAAATGACGAAGGCTCCTTAGGGACTTGAATAAGCCATTGCTCGTCTGTACTATCATCTAAGCAAGTACTGTAATGTTTAACTGATACGCACATGTTTGGGCATGTTTTACTATTTCCACAAATGTTATCAAATCCTGTTTGTTGCGGATGGGTCAACTGTGGTATGTAAAGGGTTAGGCTTTGACAATTCTTGTTTCCGTTTCTGTAATAATGTTCTCACATGGGGTCACAGTTTTCCATTGTCGATAGTGCAGTGTGATCGTGTATTGACAAGGTATGGCTTCCTTATTGATTGTACGGTTTATTGAAATAATCGACCATGTGTCCTTGATCTCTTTGGTTCATCGTCGTTCTCACTATTGGAAAAATCCATTTCCCACGTACAACAAATATTCCTCAGACGACTTTGAACACATCATATTGACAATAAAGGTTAAAAAGCTCTGTAAGTGTATTATAATTATTGAATAAAGTTGCGAATGTTTTAAGAAATGGAGAAATTGCTAATTATCACACTTGTTTCAAAAGTTTGTCTGCTGCAGAAGGGAATCAATTGCTTCTATAGGTTTAAAAGGTTTAATTCCATAGCAAGATTGGAGGGGTATTAATTCCAGTTGCTGGGTGTATTATCATTTTTTCCTTTGGTAAATTGTTCTTTCTGTTCCTTAAATAAACAACAAATGATATTTCAAGATGTTGAAATAATACGCGGGATGTTTTATATTATCTTACTTTTAGGCATCTTTAAAATCAACGCGGTGCATGATGCACGAGGTCGAAAGTTCGAATTCATGTCGGTTCGGTCGTCTTTTTGTATAGCTCAAAATACGATGTACAAGACTCATTGAACGAGTGGTAAAGCAGTCATGTTAAAGATTAAAATAAAATGTTCTAAATAAACGCCTCTCCACCCGAACTACGTACTTTGGATTGAGCCGCGTCCATCTGACATTGAAGACTCGGACAAACCTGTACATCCGGCCGTACAGTCGCACCAAAGCATTAGTTTTACGAACAAATCGAGGGCTTGGCGTGAAATGGTTGTAAATGAAATTGGTATTTTTTTTACCACGGTTAATCACCTCGCCATTAAGTCTTTTATAAGCGTTTAATAATTTTTCTTGGTAAACAATGGAGATTTTAGGTGCCATTGCTCGTTCTGAGCAATGGCACCTAAATTTGCATTGTTTACAAAGGGCTCAAAATTGGAGAAACGTGAATGTTTGCTTGTAATAATTTCTTTAGAAAAAACATTAGGCGGTGGCAAAATTTGAATATTCTCAATAGTGCCGACAAAATCCGATTGCCACGATGGATTTTATCATTACACGAGAACAAATAGACCCTGTGGGAGAAACACAACCTCGCAATAAAAATAAATCGTGCAGCCATTAATGGTCCTTTCCTTCCATTTACGAGGTTTGTAATACTTTTCAGATCTTGCCAAAAGTAGAACTGTAAAGAAATCCATATCCCTTTTGCTGCTATTCGATACTAACCCTTTTTCACAGACAAAAAATATGCAGCAGAAGACTATTTTGAACGGATCAGTTAAATACAACGATACAGTTAAATAACAACGATACAGTTAAATACAACGATACAGTTGAACACAATGAAATTAAAGGTGAAATTGTAACAGGCGGCTTCAAAAACATGCAGACAGTAATATGGAATATTAATTGTGGTTGAAATTGCACGTTTTGCCACAAAATGTAGCGATGCTGTCCACATTCGACAAATTGCGTTTGCATATTGGCAAATATTTAACTATAAATTCTGTAGGTGACGCTCTCTAGATCTTAACGTACGTTTATTAAATATCACAAAGCAAAGTTTCTGAAACCTTTCGCTGCCAAAGACAATTAAAGGCTTTCGCAAACAATGCAGATTCAGATGAGATAGCTTATAACGAGCTGTCTCTCTTGAAATCTGCATTGTATGCCACTTAGACATTACACTTTACCAAATTGATCCAATTATCAACATGAAAGATTCGACTTTGTGCAAATCGGAAGTGAACATTTTGAAGGTCTGGAAAGCACCATATAAGTGGTGGTCTGGCGAATAGAACAAACCTTTAAGGTCATTTGCGAGCAGTACATAACCAGATCCAAAGGGCATCCACGTAGCTTGATCCGCCTCTGCACTATTCGTGAGTTAGTCCTAGAAGTTTGATAAAAGCTTCGGACAAACATCATCTGACTACATGGATGCGCAGGCAGAATTTGTTTCGACACTTGTATTCATTACGCTAAGGTCGATTGGATTGAGGCTCCTCTATTTTTAAAAACACTAGTAATGAACCATGTCTAGGTGTTTTTTTTAAAAGCACAAAAAAAGTTTTCTTTCGTTCCGGCATTCGTTTCATTTTAGGCGAAATAAATTATATGTTTGTTTTGTAAAGGGTATTTGAAGATTTGCTTACACTTTACACGAAAACTAATTCTAGTCGAGTACTGTATGACTGTATGGTACTTTATCTTTACGGTGCCAACAATTAGCGTTTTGCAAGTGTTTTGAATTGGCGAATTCGCATTTTTTGTTCACACTCGATCTTTCGGGTCAACACGCCTGTCTTTTCAGTTAATGAAGACATGTCATCCGCAGATAATCCATCTTGAAAAATGATGGTATCATAAACTTACATGTGTTTTCTTTTATAGCAAAAACCTGACCTGGAGAGATATTCAGCACCTGACTGTACTTACCTCGAAAAGAAACAAACTCTTCGATCCTTATCTGAAACATTTCTGGCAGTTCAATGGGGCTGATCTCGAGTTCAATCACCTGTTCGGCTATGGAGTCCTCGACGCAGGAGCAATGGTAACAATGGCGAGTCAGTGGAAGCCGCTGCCTGAGCGGTTCCACTGCACGGCTGGTTCCGTCATTAAAGACATGTAAGTTATTTCTTATATGAACTATTTTCAACTTGTAAGAAGTCTACTGGATAGGACTTTGTACATCAATTCTAAAATGTATTACATCCCTTTACATGAAGGTATAATTATTGAATTAAGTTGGAAACAGTGTAACAAAAAAAAACGGAATTGCATATTGTAGAAAACTTCAACCGACGTCTGCTGCAAATGGATCAGCACGTGTCTGAATGTGGGTGAGGTTGTATGGTCTGCGGCAGTCGAATTGTGTCCTTTTGCACATCTGAACAGTGAATACTCAATATTCCAGCTTATTTATTCAGCATATAAAGTTATTTTACACATTTATATGACAGTTCAGCAATTGAACATATATACATTGATGAGAAAAACATTTCCATAAGTCTAGAGCATTACACAAACGCTTTACATATATATTGCACATGGCAAGATGTCAAAGCCATCAATGTAACATACACAACAAAACAAAACATATAGTGCATGGAATACTGATATAAGAAAAGAGGACATTTACGTCGTTTCGGTGAGGATTAACTCTCTTCGAATTTCTTTTACTGTAGGCTAGTCTGTTCATGCTGTAATTCTTCGTTGTCCGCCATTATTTTTCTATAAAACTATAGCCCCGCTGTTTTTACTTTTAAATATCTGACTGTATAATATAACAATTGTTGTTTGTCTCGGACATTATGTAGAGTTTTGTTTACTGCCAATGTCGGTATAAGATTCACTCAAAGTCTTCAACTTTGAGATGTGAACCGTATTTTTCAAAGTCAAAGTCGGGCAAAGGGATCTCAGACTTCCTGCATTGTAGGCTCTAACTCAATCCTCAGGTGTGTGCGTTTAATAGTGTTAAAGTAGTGTGTTAACCCTTCTCCACCTTCAACAAATCTGCAGAAGACGACTAAAATTCTTGGCACAAATATGGGGAGTCTTTAAAAAGGTATAATGTAATTACTAACAAGAGTTGAAAACATTGTGGCAAAAGGAGTAATTGCACATAATGAGCAATTTCTTCTTTTGTCACAATGTTTTCAAAAGACGTCTGCGTCAGAAGCGTCAGAAAGCATCTACATGAATGAAAAGGGTTAAGTTCAATAAGGTCTGTCTGTCGGTCAATGGCTTTGACGTGATTACATCTAAGTCTGCTTATTTGTTTGATTGTGAAATAAAGACGGAATATATTCAGGGGATGCTATAAATGCCATTTATAAATGAAGTTGCCCAGACAAAAGACACTTCAAAATGGTATAGCCACGTCTGGTTATAATGCGTATTGTTGTATCATAGACGTTGACATTTTATTCAAATACTTAGCCACCGGCCCATGATAAAACACATCTATTTACAATAAAAAATAAAAGTTATATGAATAAGTCACTTGTAAAGGACAGTATATTAAAATTCCAGCGAAGAGGACGCTACATGAGTCAGGAAACCTCAAATATTTAGACCACTTTCCTATAAAACAGCACATATATTTACAACTATTAAAGAGGGACAATAAACATAACACGCAAATAAATATGTCCATTGTAATATGGACAATATATCAGAATTCCAGCGAAAAGATCGCTTAAGGTGCCAGAAAATCTTCTTATAAGGTTATATTTAGTTAAAATGCCTTTATAAGGTATGAAGAAACTCGATAGATCGTCGAATCTTTAGTTAAAATGCCTAAATAAGGTATGAAGATAATTTTACATTCGTTGAATTTAGATCTGTTTACAGTGACGACTTTTGTGAGGTTGCATACATTCACAGTCTAACCAGAGTGCGATCAATATCCGTCCACGTGTTATATTGCCCTGCCTAAATTATTTGAAATATTGACCAAATTACACCAAATACAAATAGTCCCTAAAAAACCTTTGTTTGCGTAGAAATGAGTGTATACCATTACCAGAAAGCATTGAATATATGACATTGAGTTTAAATGTACTGTGAATGTGTATAGGATGCGCTGGAACCGATTGCTTTGATCACTTTTAGAGTTTTGACCGTGTTTGAAAGTGGAAGTAGAGAATGCTAAACACCGGTTCTCCGATTTGGTCCAATTTGGATTGTTTTAAAGCTTAGAGATAACTCTTTTCAATGATATAGGGAAATTTCTACATGAGAAATGCTTAGAAAGTGTGACAAGTCAGGACTGACACTGGTCGATTTACATGGAAACATCGAGAGATTTATTTGGAGTATTCAGGGACGTGTAATATAGTGTCCCTGGTGTATTGTAACTTGATACGTACCCATGTGCAAAGGAATAATTGAGCGGTGCTCCATGAGAATCAACTTTTGCGTAATTATTACAAATTATATATTCGTCTGCGTATCCATTTTATCTTTATCTTTTCCAAATCGACAATGGTTGTCAGCAGGAGTGTCTTAACCCTTTCCCACATATAGACGCTATCTAACGCCTCTGCAGCAGACGCCTTTTGAAAACACTGTGGCAAAGGTGAAAATGCTAATGATGAGCAATTTCACCATTTGCCACAATGTTTTCAACTATATTTAATAATTAAACTGTCATTAGGATTAATGGAAAGTTTATGTATGACGTACATATCATACTTTCATCAAATGTATGATAAGTTTTAAATTTGATAAAAAAAAAAAAACAATATACATTTCAAATACGAATAAATGTATTTAGCTTGTCAAAAGTTCAGGACCAGGTTAATTCTATTACATTTAGACGAAAAGCTTTAGATGCTGCAGGTATCACCACAATGCACATATATTCATATATTCCTTTCCTGCATATCGACGCACTTTGACACATCTTGGCGCATCTGCAGCAGGCGACTTTTGAAAAAAAAATATTGTCAGAATGAGAAATTGCTTAAGTTGAGCAATTTCTCCCCCGTCCACAATATGTTCATCTCTATGTGATGATTAAGCTCTCAATTATAGAGATGTTCCATATATTTGCCTTTATGTTTCCAAAGTCTTCTGTTGCAAATTGGTTGTAAGTGGGATGACGCCTTTATACCCACATTTGTCTGTTGCGGTTCAATTATCCCCCAGACAGGCACTTACTGACGTGTTGGTCTTAGAGCATCTGAATAAAGTTAAACCTTAACTGAGCCTGTTCATACGCACAGTCGCACCAGAATCTTCATTTACCGTATATATGTTACAAATACCTCAATTCATATTGTAGCAAAAACAAACGTATCATCAATGTATTTTAAATAATGCCAAACCGGTGAGAGACAATAAGACCTCAAATCGCCCGGCGCGACTCGGATATAAATAATAAATGGCTATTATAGAACCTGATTGGTTACATTGACAATACTTTTGCCGGAATTAGCTGTGCGATAATACCTCATCGCAATCTCGTCCCTATGTGATTCGGTCAGTCTCTGAACGTCTGCTAGTTAATAGCTTTAACCCTTTCCCACCTACAATAATTCTGCAGCAGACGACTTCGAACATATTTTGTCAAATAATAGGACATCTCTATAATGGAATGGATAACCTATGACTAAAAGTGGAAAACATTGTGGCAAACGAAGAAATTGCTCGTTCGAAAAAAATCCGTCTGCTGCAGAGGCGTCAGAAAGCGTCTACACGAGGGAAATGGTTAATACTGTCATACTGTAAGGCTTATCTCACTGAATCGCGATTGTGTTAAATCATAAATCGTCAAGCGTGGAGTAATGATTAAAAGAACACCGAAACCACCTACAGTACAGTATTTAACGTTTGGATTGATTTGTTCAAGCTTTGTATTTCATTGTCAGTATGGCGCTGAGACTTCACACAATCGGTTCCAGTAGTCAAATGTGTAATGCTCCGTTTCGGTATAACATATTGATACGATGCTTTAAGACTAGTTTGATTACTGTTCTAGTTTAATGACAAGATACATACGAAGGTCTATATAATGTTGTTACATTTATAACATCGCCTTACGTTAACCTATCCACAAACGCAATAAGACATCGTGTATGATGCATGTGTGTCTCATAGCAGGCTAAAAGAACATATTAAGCAAACTAGTGAATCAAATGACCATAATCATGAATCTCATAAGAGTGAGTGTGTGGACAACTATTTAATCTAGGGAAGAAATACAAAATATTGGGGCCAAAGAGTGAATTTAGCGGACATAAGGAGTTAAACTAGGGTATATAATAATAAATGTAGGTAACAAATTAGTGAATATAGGAACATAAGAGGGAATCAATGGGACATGAGATATATAATCTAGGAACAAAATAGTATATGTAAGGACTAAAATAATTAATCTAGGGGACATAAGAGATAATCTAGGGGAGATTTAGAATGAATCTCGAGACAAAAAAGTAAATATAGAGGAATAAGAATATAGGGTCATATAAGTGAATCAATGGACAAAGGTGTGAATCTTGGGGGCATAACAATAATATTTTCAATTGAAGTCTGCTGCAGATACTTCAAAATGTTTCTTTATGTGGGAAAAGGTTGAAGGAAGCATTGTCCTAGTTGTATTTGCCATTGACGCTTTCTCACATAAAATAACGAATTTGACAAAACTATCTAGAAATCTTTAAAATTAAAAGTATGATCATTAAATAAAAGTGTTAAAATCAATGTGACAAAATGAGAAATTATTCATTAGAAGCTATTTGTCTTTTTGACACCATGGTTTCATTAGTTGTCCGCTGCATAATCATTTCCATGCGACTACAATGTACATACACATGGGGGAAATGGGGGGGGGGGGGGGGGGGGGGGAATAGAAGAAAAATAAACTAATGCAAAACAGAAAATGAATAAAAGGAAACCCAGCGTATTTACATTAACAGCTAGAGCTAAGAATGACAATGAAGCCACACTTAATTCCTCGTTTTATTATCTCTAAACAGTTACATCTACTTTTTACTTTTTCATGCCAGAAGATAATATATATATAATCTTCGAGTAAATTAGACCAGTGAAGAAATATAGATTTATAAGCCTTTACGCCTCTGTTTTAACCAAGTTTTCTAAGTGCTTTCTTATTGTAGATTTGCAGGATATTCACTGGTTAGTCACCCAGTATGGTGGATACGATAGGGAAGCCATGATATAACTGAAATACAGCAAACACACCCTAATTAAATTAAGTCCGAAAGGTCAGGTTTCTTGGAAAACATAACAATATATACGAACATTTCATCACAGTAGACGTATTTTTTCACTATGTTTAATATTTCTACAGTAATAATTTAGATTAAGACGATGAAAAGAACTTTCATTAAGAATGTCAAGGAACATTTTGGACATATCTCATATACAGATTTTTTTTTACACGAATTAAAATGATTTTATGGTTTTTTTTTATGTTTAATAACACATTCAATCAGGGGAAATATAATAAAAGTGTTATTTGGTTTGGGGGTCGAATAAAGTCTTTGAATTCATACTCGATAAGACAATAACCCTCCTGTTTAATAAACGTTTTAGTACTGGAAATTCAGGAAATGGTTCTTATAAAATAGAATTTTACGACGGCCATGACACATATAAAGTGCATTTCTTGACAGATATAAAACATTTTACTGAGATCATTTGTTGTATTATTTCTAAAGATTTAATAACAGTGCAAATAGTTGTTCAATGGTGTACTTTATTTGAGTACACATGAATAGTTATAATAGATCTTACCATTTCCATGATATACACAACTTCGATAGCTCTGAAGGAGACTTCATTTTAAAAGCTTCCGAGGAAACACCATTGTTTGTAATTTCTTGTTGTCCATCTATGCAATCATTTGTTATGTCATAATGTTGGTTATAGAAACAGAGGTCCAGATAAAGGGCAGTGAACAGCTCATTTGCCCACAATATATTTCTTGTCATCCAATCAACCCTTAAAATGTGGGTATTCAAAATAATCGTCTCATCGAGTACCCAAAACATAGGATTAGAGGGTCAAATAAGAAGTTTAGAACATACAAAACTGCCCTAATCTAGAGCCCTGTTTAAGAACAGTACGTCAACAGTTTTTATCACGTTGTTATTATAATATTCCAATAGCAAGCATTCAAATTACTGAAGGCAGGGTTATTTTTATTAATAGGTAAATTATTTTACACATAGAACACAATGTACAATCTGTCTGGAAAACTCTGCAGCAGACGCCTTTGAACACATAATGATAAACATTTAGAATAACTATATGAATAACGCGTCTGTAGATCAGAAGTGATATTTTAAAGCCGTTTGCTTTGAAAAAACATTGCGGATAAATTCAATTTTTTATATATTATATATAGTTCAACTTCTTGTAGAAAAAGTAGAAATTTTAAATGTTCCTACAATGCTTTCAAAAGTCTTCTGCTGCATATTCGTCAACTACAGTATGTATCAGGAAAACAGAGAGATGTTAATTCCGAGTTAAACAAAACAATAACATAAAGTAGATACAAATATATATTGGAGGATATTTTTCATGAGTCGTCTGCTACAGTCATGTAGGCGTCAACTGCCAGCTGTATCAGAGAAACAGGAAGGTACACCAAAGTCTGCAGCCGACGACTTTAAAAAAAATCACAGCATATATGCAGCAACTCTCATTAAATGAATGTTATATTGTTACCAACAGTTGATGACAGTGTGAACATTTTCCTTTTTTGTCACAAGTTCGTCTGATGCAGATGCCAGGAACATTCGTCAGCAAGTTAAAAAGTCTTCCAAGATTCAAGAATGGACGAAATCATTTATATGAAGGCAGGTGATACGAATCCGTGGTTGTCTTCCGTCATGGAACACGGTAAATATTGACTGAAACTGTAATCAGTCATGCCGGATTTGTTCACCTGTCTCGTATATTTCACAGCACTCGGCAGCTGTGATGCACTTCCGGTGCAGCGCACATTTGTAAACACCTACAAATTCGCTTAGGTCCTGCATATTTCATGCCACACCGTCATTTTTACAGGGTCTTGGGCACCACCAATGCAGTAAATACGACTGGCAACGACGTCAACTTGTTCACGTTCAACAACTGAATATTACATTTTTGTCGTATTTATTTACAGCATTTGTTATACCTTCGTTACCATCGTATTTACTTACATTTTATATTTTACAGGGACTTTGGTACGAAAGAGTCCATCACCCTGACGATCGACACGGATGCCTGTATCGGATCGGAGAACGAAGTTAACTACCTGGAGCATCTACAGTCCTTTATTACCGTGAAGTCTACCTATCGTGGGAACATTGTAATCCATCTAACGTCACCCATGAACACAACGTAAGTCATTATGTGACATTTTTATTTAATCCGTATCTCGCTGAATTTCAGCAACTGATTTTAATTACCATCGGAGAATGTCTGACATTTCTGATTACTCTTTTCACGATACATGTGAATAAGAACCGAACAATTTAATTAAACTTGATTCATTTTACATGATTTTCGAAATAATGTTGCAGTTTATATTAATCACGCTCGATATCTGTTTCCTGCAGTCTATACCAGTACTCCCGACGTTTTTGTGAAAAATACGACCACAGAAACCACGCATCACGGATTTCGAATATAGGAACTTTTGGTCCACTACATCAGCGAACAATAAAGACGGAGACTTTGCCTGCACGAATGTGCTGTTTTTTGATTATCTAGATTGCTAGCAACTTAATTAAAAGATAATGTATGACATGCCATGAAAATAATGTTTAATTCAACACGCATATACCGGGATAAGGGTTAACTAATCAAATCATATAAATTATACAATTTATGTTGGAGCACACATTTCCATTTGGTACATCCTCTGACGTGTAGTGGTAAAGCGTCCACCTCGGGTACGCGGGGGTCGCGGGTTGATCTCCACCCGGGTCATTCCAAATACTTTTAAAAATAATGGTCGTGTTGGCTTTATTTGGGGCTTTATTGTGGTATAAGCATTATGACCGACTCGCTGATTTCAGGATAAACGGATCAGTAGCACTGATAACTTGCCCAGAAAATGCCATGATATAACTGAAACCTCATAGAAGAGGAGTAAAACACAAAACAAGCAAACATTTTCATTTGACGACACTAACATGCCAGTAGTGTTGTCAAACACAACGGGCTGCGCTCCCAAAACCGAAGGCATGGTGACAGTAATTGATAAACGTTCTTAAAAATATGACGTCAGAAATAATAACCATACCCTCGTGAAGGCCCGTTTGGACGCCTCTGCAACTTACCACTTTTAAACAATCGTGACGAAAGGAAAAATCACTAACAATGAGCAATATCTACTCTTGAACAATGTCCTAAGGTTATTTTTTGTGAAAAAAGATTTTTCAATATAACGTAGGACGTTTCTAGTATGTTGTGTCAAAGTTGATTTTGAACCTGTTATCACATATAACAATTATACACCAGAAAACTGCAAACATCTTGATTTCTTTAAATCGAAGTATAAGTACTAAATATATTCGAAAACATTATGGCAAGAAGACAAAATGCTCATTGTTAGCAATTTCACATATTTCCATAACATGTTGGTAAATGTCGTCCGGTTCAATTGCAGTTAAAAACGTATCTAAATGCGAAAAAGTGTTAACTTGTGAATTGATTGAAAATGTCATATTCTTCACAGATCGATGATACTCAGTCAGCGACCAAACGACGACGACCGCCGAAACGGATTTACTCGCTGGCCGTTCATGACCACCCACACCTGGGCTGAAAGACCGCACGGCACCTGGACCCTTCGCGTAGAGAACATTCCTGGCAAGAACGACGCATTCGACAAGGGACTGTTCCGGGAATGGACTCTGGTGCTGCACGGAACGAAGGATGCACCCTACACGCACCAAGAGGCTGACGAGGAAAGTCAGGGTAAACTGTTTAACGTCAAAAGGATGCACAAGGAAGCAATGAAAGCATAATCTTTGGACTTTATAGAACATAAGAACATTGAAGCTAAAACAAATACGGAATAAGAAAGGAAGGAAGCCCTTTTTAAAGCATATTATAAATTTGGCCAAAATACTAAATATGAACATTGAAACTTATACAAATTACAAGACAATAAAACGTAAAGATTACACAATGTCTCGATAGATCAACGGAAATAATACATGCAAGTATATCTAAGTCGTAATGTCTTGCGGTATTTGAACTGTACAACTGATAGCGTATACACTATGTAATGGCTGTGACTATATGTTATAAAGAGACAGAATTATAGATGTATTTCACTCAGGAAAATGTACAAATATGCCAAACACACCAAATACATATAACTCAGTTGTTTTAACACTGACAAATAGGGGACTATAAATCAAATTGAGATAACAATAGTTTAGAAATACATATAGTTACAATTGTTTTACATTATGCAAAAGAATCGCTTCTGTTAGACATGGGACATACCGTTGATTTATTAACACTTGTGTAATTAATAAAATACAAAGGTGTTTTATTTTCGAAAGGTATTAAAATTAGACTGCAAATAGATAGAGATGTGAAAGCAATTTCCACATTTGAAATTGGGACCATTTAATAGGGACAACACATTTATAAAAGTGCATGTATGTTAGTTCCCGCTTCAAATGGAGTTAGTTTTCGTTTCGAAAGTTGCATTACAGCACATAGCCATATTGTCAAGAAAATGACATGAAACTTATATTATTTCACATAATAATTGAACAAAAATAGATCAAATGAAATATCATGTATTGATGAACTTGTTTATTTTCTTCAGGATATGGCTCGACAACATGCACATAGTTAGCCCAATTATGTTTTAATGAAAATACTATTCATTTAATTGATAATCATAGTTTGCTAATTATGCATTTAAGTAAACACAATGAAAAGATAAGACAGACATTCGATTGTCTCTCTTGATTTGTGTTTTTTTGTAAAAGAAAAAAAATAGAAACAGATCTTAAGGTTGTAAATACTTTTTAATTTGAGATTGATTTTATTGATTCAATAACTACAATGTCTACTTAACATTTTCTTCATACAGTTAAATATTCACATCCGCCTCTGTAACAAACGATACTTGAAACCGTTGTAGAAATCATTAATTTCTATTTCTCCATTTTACCCAACATCTCTTTATTATAGGAAAATGTAATTCCATTTGCTCAGATATTTGTTTCTCTATTCGGATATTTAAAACAAAGTATCAACCCAGGTGAACGCTAGTCAATTCCAATAGGAGTTTTGTTTAAACGTCTTGTTTAAATGTGTGAGCAGTTTTAAAACATGAATACTCTGATCATTTGTTATCAGTCGTATAGTGGACTATTGGAAAGCAAACTTATTACAAATTTGTTTATAACCTTAAACTCTGAATTATGCATTATAAAAACATTTTGGGTTTAATTGTAAAGAACAGACCATATATCAATGTTATTTACACCATGATTTACCTGGCCATTTTTACACTCTCTGTCACAGTTTCTCTTATACACGTATTAACCCATTCCCACATACAACAAATCTGCAGTAGACGACTTCGATAACATCTTGGTGTAAATGTTGAAAATATCTCTTAATGAACATGTAATTATTGAACAGATGTGAAAAAAAGAGCGATTTCTCCTTTAGCCACAATGTTTCCACAAGTCGTCTGCTGAAGAGGCGTCAAGAAGGCAGCTGTATGTGGGAAAGGGTTAAAGGTATAAATGTGCTCTACGAAAACCAAACATAGGGTTATTTTCACCAGTTCAGATCCAGATTTAACTGCACTTTTCGCCATTTGGTCACGGAATGTTTCAAGACTTCTTTATATGTATCGACACCTACGATAACTATATGTATGGCTATGGTTGGATTTCCTAGGGTACGACTGTAGAATGTATTAAGAGGGTATTTGACTATTTAACCCAGAGTGTAGAACATGATTGGTCAGCCCTAATGCAGAAACGTCTGAAACACCGTGGAGTGGTTTTATAACGCAACAACTAGAAGGTTAAAATATAGCCTTTCTATACTACTGCTATTACAAATTTGAATGGCTGATACTGAGACGGTTCATGTACATTCTTCTGTTTCAACTTCATTCTCGATTATATTTTGACTGTAATTTAGTTTAATTGAATCAGTGGTCTTTTATTTTCTGTTAATGATCACACCGAATCGTGTCAAAAAAACCAGTTCAAACAATCATTTCTAGTGTTTTTGTAACAGTTTTGTTCCATCCTTCCAACACATTCGCGTAAAATAAAATTAAAAAAATACTGTCGACATTAAATAATGAAATATTATATTATATTTTTGTAATCGACCTTAAAGGCAAACTGAGCGATAAACCACTCCATGGGCGTGTTTTGCTTTTCTATACGGAGTTCTGGATAAGGGGGTCATTCACTGGACAATAGCTCTCTTAAATGGTCGATAGTGTGGGTACGAAAAAGTATCGTCCTACTCAGATTATTATTTCGAGTACCTACAATTTAGGATTTCGAGCTCAACTGAAGATTTCAAATTTGAAATCTGACTATTATCTAGAGCTCCGTAGTTTATATATTTCACAAATTATTTTTGTAAAGAGCTGTCAATAAGCTTTTCTTGTATTATCGTAGAATATACCCGCACGTATTACATGCTTTTCAGTGGATTATTGAAAGACAACAATGGAGTATATCTGAACATTCTCACTCTTTTAAACGATGAGTGTTATATTGTGATGACTGGTCACTGGTTACGCTGTCACACTTGCGACAATGCCCCTCGTGCACTTTCCGCTGTTGGTTTTCACTCACTGCAAAGATATCAAACGATCTAAAACACGGACATAAACAATTTTACTTAATCAATCATTTCGAAACTTAAAATCAAATAAGGAGAAGAAGGAATATAAATCCCACTACTTAGTAATGTTATCCTTCAATACCACTGCGTAATCAAATCTTTGAAGTAAGTAGAATAAACTTCAACATTTCGAAATATTTTCGCGAAATTAATTAAAATCTGGAAATGTATTTTTAGATCTATTCTCTATGTGTAATGTTTCGATTATCTGACACGTCAGGGCCTGTCCTGGAACGGACCCCTGAGGGTACAACACGGAGCAAATCGTAACAAACCGCTAGAAAGCATCACAAAATCCCAATTAAACCCAGCCCTGACGGGTTTAATATCTGGACAACATATGAGCATGTGCATACGAAAAGGTACTTATTCGCATTTCTGAGCGATGTAGGTTCGGATCGGACTGTACATATGCTCCGTCTTATTAGAATCTACACAAGGTTGAAAAGAATCTTCTAACTAGCTTATGCTAATCATATGCGTGCGGATGCACATACTGATCTGGATCGGCATTTTTCACAAAAGCCAACCTGTATCTTTACTCATTTATGTTTGCCCGGAATTCATTCAATTTTACGAGGAACGGTTCTAACAGACAGTTTAAGTGAGCTCGTGTATTGTCACAACATCCGTATTAAGCACCGGCCCTGACGTGTTACATATCAGAACAATATATGAGCCGTTCCACGAGAAAACAAACAGTATGGACACTGCGTAACGAATCGACCCAGATATCAGCCTGCGCAATCTGCACAGGATAATCCGGAGCTACACATTCCGTCTCAGGGAGATAGAGGTATAGATTAAAGATTCCTGAAACAGAAAATCCACAGGAGTCGAACATTGTATGTCCGGGCTAGCCTGCACAGCATGCTTATGCTGATCCGGGTCAATACGTTACGCAGAGTGCACTATGTTGATTTTCTCGTAATTCGGCTCATATGGTAAACGATAGCTTGAATACGCTACACTGTTACTGTAAATAAGTGTTTATAAGTTCGTTATTATTGTTCGATAAATATGTATTGTTTTATTATATATCATCCTGTTATAGTTCATATCGTGGACCTCTTGTGATACTGGTGTAGCTACATCGTGTTACAAGCTGCAGTTACCTCAGATTCGCAAGAACCCATCGGTAATATTATTGATATGTATAACATGAACGTCTGCATCTCTAGAAAATGTGTCATCGTGTTAAGAATGAATAGGTCCTATATATCTGTAAGATATGAACATGAATTGTAAACCCACTAATTTTACGTCAAGTACCTTGTTACGGTGAATCAATAAGACCCACCCCACCCAAATCGCCAGAAAGAGGCTTAACCCTCTCCCTCATACGACAATTCTGCAGCAGACGACTTTGAACATATTTTGTAAAAAAATCAAAAAATCTCTATAAGTGAATGGATAACCTATCACTAAAAGTGGAAAACATTGTGGCAAAAGGAGAAATTGCTCGTTTTGAGCAATTTCTTCTGTTGTCACTATGTTTTCAAAAAGCCGTCTGCTGCAAAGGCGTCAGAAATGTCTATATGAGGGTGAATATGACAAAATAGTTGTTTGGCTTATTTGAACTCTGCTAAAGTGATCACATCTGCAATGGCCAGGAATATCCTTTTGGAAGTGCGTTCGATTGTCACTAAAACAGGTAGTGAGTACAAACTACAATAAGTAACCCTACATACAACAAATCTGCAGCAGACGACTTTGAAAACATTGTGACAAAAACCTGAAAATGTCCATTAAAAGATAGCTTAATTGTTAAATAAAGTTGAAAACATTGTGGCCAAAGGAGAAATTGCTCATCATGAGCAATTTCACCTTTGGCCACAATGTTTTCAAAAGTTGTCTGCTGCTTTTGCGTCACAATACTTCTGCAGGTGGGAAAGGGTTAAATGAGCAGTCTCGTTAAGCCTCCGGTTTGGCAGCACTTAAAGTTTTGTGGGCGTACAACTTGTGGGGCTACACTTTAAGTTTGTAAGCACAATACGCATGTATGTCTATTTAACATAAACAGACAGTTCGGACACTGATGGGACTGTGTATATATCCAAATCCCCATCTAACTCTTCACTTTACTTGGATACAATAAGACATCAAATCTCTATATCCGGTACACATACCGGTTATGGTTGTTTTATCATCATATACAATTAAGTACCAATGAGGGACATTAGTGATAATTATATTATCTCCCTTGTCAGATAAAGACCAAGGAAGACCAAATAGTGTGTAGGTCCTTTTAGTTGAAATCCTTTGTCTTTATTGCTATTTCGCAATGAGATATTGCAATTACTCTGTACACATTAATCATAAATGAGTTAATTAAAGTGATGATTCAAAAGAGAAAATTTACATAGCCGTGTTTAAAGAAAACAAATGTGGAATTACTAATCAATCTAATAACAGTTGGCCAAGAAAATGCAATTATAAGTGCACCATCCAGTGCAAAGAAACCAATGATAAAAACAGAGGAAACCAAATGATAGGACCTAGCTAGATGTAGAGAGTATTAAAGGGAGGTAACTGACCGATGTCTCCAATTCAGTTTGGAATAACCGTTTCAGAGCTGATTTTTAAAAATTGACATGTCCAGCTATGTATTTTGAAGAGTGCATAGCCAATTCTATGGATACCAGTATAAACTGTTGAGTTGAGTATCCAATAGTATAGAGACTGGTCAGATGGCGCGGATTACCCCGCGCCGTTTGGTCTGACTTTATACTAGTGGTTCAGGCTTCATTAATCCTTTCCGACATGTAGCAAATCTGCAGCAGACGACTTTGAAAACATAGTGACAAAAACCTGAAAAATCTACATAAAAGATAGCTTAATTGTTAAATAAAGTTGAAAACATTGTGGCCAAATTGGAAATTGTTCATCATGAGCTATTTTACCTTTGGTCACTATGTTTTCAAAAGTCGTCTGCTGCTATTGTGTCAAAATGCGTCTGCAGCTGGAAAAGGGTTAAATCAATTCAAGCTGTCAAATGGTTTTTAACAACAATTGCATTCCTTAAGTGCATTGTGTCATCATTTAGATAATGAGTGTATACATTATGTCATTACGAGCAGTTCCAGATATCGACCAAGTCCATCACTCATGCTGGTATCATTGGGTCGTGCCATCCGAAAACCGACCTTTGAACAAATGTGAACATGTAAGGTGATTCTGATCATATTGCATATATATGCAGTCTGTTTGTAACCAAACCCGCTCTGTCTCCGGATGCTTCTTGGAAACCGGTAAGACCATGTGACAAACTGTGAAAACCCTGCTCAGACTGTGCGCATGCGGAGGTTGAACTTGTTTTTCAATAATCTCAGATTATTGAGGGTTGGTTTCTCATGACGTGACGCAAGTTTTGTTTTAATTAATTGTTAAATTAACACATTTAAGCCAAAATTGCAGTGTTGTTTTTTGTTGCGTTGTATTTCCCCTGTGATTCATTTTCAGTGGGAAATGCGTATGTTTTTTAACACTTTCAAATTAAGAAAATAGTGTGGAAAACCTAACAATCGCTTATGATGAGCAACAAATATTTTTAAGAAAGATTGAACCTTTCAACTATATATTAACAGATATATTTTATTATATGGAGTTCGTTATTCAGCACATTTCTTCTCCGGTGATGATATACTTGGGCTTAGCAATTATTTAGATAAAGTATAGTATAAAAAGGACATTCTTAAGATCAATATATGTCAACATAACTTATAATTGGATTTACATACCTCTAGAGGGTCAGCGGTCAGCGGTTCTACTCGTTTGTTGGTAGTAAATGAATTTAGGTATGTACATCATTATAGGCAGCCAGTGTAGACGTTGGTGTAGGCTCAACTGCAGAGCTCTAGATATGGGGCGTTTTGCATGTTCAAAAATCCTTATTTGACCCTCTTACTCTATGTTGTGGGTACTCGAAAGAATCGTCTCAGTGAGACGATTCCTTTGAGTACACACAACAAAGGGTTTGCTTTAGTAATAAAAGAGAAATTGTGGGAGAAAGGGCTGAAATACCCCCTCTTCATTTGAACCTCTGCACATAGGTCCTCACTTTACGCTTATGCAATAAGATATTCTAAGTTATGTTACTTGAAGTAATCTATCTTCATAACGGGACGATTGCATTGAGTATCGACAACGTAGGGTTTGAATGTCGAAAACGAATTTCATGAAATGAAGATAGACATTATCCATGTAGCAATGGGTATGCATGCGATCGTCATTAATTCTCAAACACTTTACGCCGATTATCGTATGACGTCATTCTATGTAGGGGGATTGTGCTGAAACAATAAAAACTCTGAGCCCGTGTTCTCTAACCATACTAAATGCATTCTAATTCGTATTTTATAAAACATTCTAAATATCTAAAGAAACAAAATATTTTATAAGCCAATTTAGATTAGATTTAGAAGTATATTTAACATTTCTCACGTGCAAATATATGTTTTTATACGTGGGAAAGGCTAAAGAAGGATTGGTGAACACGGGCTTTCGTTATTTTTGTTCAGTTTAATAAATATTAGAATAGTATCAGTGTCACTTCTCATCCGTCATCAATACATCCGAAACCTTAATAAATAGAAAGTTTGTTCGTTTTGTTTAAAATGTGTTTTACGTCGTTTTCCGCAGTATTCCCGTTATATTACGGCGTTTCCTGTGCAATGTACCACCACTACTACCGGTATTAATTTATCCTGTCACCGATATACATCAGCCGTAATCCCCACAAGCATGGACTTCATTACTAGCCCTTGGAATGACCCTATTGGGGGATCGAACCATTATCTCCCGCTGCAGGGGGCATTTTACTTTTTCCAAAATCCTTATTTGATAATCAAACCCAATGTTGTGAGTACTCAAAAGAATCGTCTCATGGGAAACAATTCTTTTGAGTTACACAACATAGGGTTTGGTAGAGTAATAACATATATACTGTGGGGAAAAGATAATTTTACTCCCCTTATCTAATCTTCTGATAATTGACATCGTATTGTATGCCACACATCATTTAATCCATTTCATCAGTGATTGTTGTACTTTGACAGACAATGACGGATATAATAATCTATTTCCGAGGCACACCAGGAAAACCAGCATTAAGTCATATTCGACTAGTGTAAATTCTGATCACTCTATACTACGCATACATACAGTTTGATCTGTGTCTACACTTTTCGCCATTGATACACAGATCTTCATCTGCAATGTTAATACAAACCGTAAGGTTGGTTTTCCTGGAACAAAGCAGTAATACGACATTTTAATTGATTTAAGGTAGTACGGTGATTTCCGTAAGAGGTCGCTAGAGATCGACATTGGCCGTAAAATGACCGACAAGTCCATGAACAAACCCGATCACTTACGACTTCCGACGGAAATAGCTGAGCTTTTATTCTGTTAATAAATACCGACCTCTTTCGGAAATCGCCTCGGCCATTAGAGATAGTATACCATAAGCATGAGATACAGATTCCTGTACTTACACAATGTAGCGAAAATAGTCTTTAAATATTTCCGTAATTCTCACTTTATACGATTCTACAATCTATGATGGATTTTTCCTCTCTTTATTTTAAAGATAAGATGCGACTGGGAAACTCTATTGAAAATATGAATACTGTGTCAGTCTCTGAAATACTTTTGAAGAATTAACAACTTGATCTCGCGATATAGCTCGAGTTTAAAAGGTACTAAGAAATGGACCTCGAGTGATAACTGGGTTGAGGTTGTATTCAGTCTTGTTTTGTCAGCATCGTCTTTCGTTTTAATCTAAGATGTTTATGTGAAAACTGCGAGCCAATGATCAAATTAGTATCTTGAAAACAGCACTGCACACGATCATTTTTCTTGTTCACGCATTTTGAACGCATGATACATTGTTTTCCAAAAATGTGCACAAGTAATGTACTTGGTATAGATGTATTTTGAATATCATGTATGTATCGGTTAATTGAGAAACATGGATTTTTTTAGGAAAGAAAATACACGTGATTCAATTTAAATTTAAAAAGCATGGCAACTTCAAAATGCTTAAAGATAAAAGGAAAAATATTTTTTACAAGAAATAAGAGTACGGTCAATTTCAAACATTCGTGATTTTTATAACAGCATATTGAAATGCCATTCAATTAACATATTTAACTAATGTATCAGTAAAAAGAAAGTTAACAGCTTAAATGTTTCATTTATTTCGTTACCTAGCGACATTTACCATCTTTTGTTGTTTAAAATTATTGTTTAGAGAAAACAAATAAAAATAGAAAAAATATCATCTTATATTTGTCTTTGTTCTTTTTTACACCCGACTTGCTTCAACATAGTTCGAACCTAGGCCCAGCCATTCTTTCTTTCAGATCATTGAGAAAAGTACGATTCATATTTCGTAAATGATGTAGGTGTGAAGATGGCTTGTTTCTAGGAAGAATGTTGTATTATTCGAGAAAGCCGGGCAAACAAATGGTGAAATACTCGCCGTGATATAACTAAAACACCATTTAAACAGCGTTATCTGTAGTCAATCCATCCAAACCGTTTATTTGTATTCGGACAAAGTTCGGAAACAGGACACCCTGAATTATTATCTCCAATTGAATAGCGTTTGGCGCCGTTATCAACACTATTCCATTTACATCAAGGAGGCCAGTTTTTATCTTTGATTTCTTGCACAAGTGCTCCACGCGAGATTCTTCCCAGACAACTGGTTATCGTCACACATAAACAATTGTTATGTATTTGATTGTGGACGAATGTCTGCCGGAAAGGGCTTATAACTCACGATTCCTGGATCGACAGCTCCTGGTGTATTAATCAGCATACGAGCATTTCCGATACTAGGCTATCCGTGTAACCATGATCGCCAACTAGGAAAGTCGAACTCATTCTCGGCATTTCAATCGCTACACTATCAAGGTTACCATGAGCACTAAGTTGGGAAGTCAAACCCCGTTCTCGGCATTTCAGACGCTTAGCTTTCCACTTTACCATGAGCGCTTAGTAAGACCGTCGAACTCCTGTCTCGGTATTGCAGACGCTAGGCTATCCACTTTACCATGAGCACTAAGTAGGGAAGTCAAACCCCGTTCTCGGCATTGCAGACGCTAAGCTTTCCACTTTACCATGAGCGCTTAGTAAGACCGTCGAACTCCTTTCTCGGTATTCCACATACAACAACAACAACCAGGCGTGATTTTAAATTGTTGGTAAAACCAGGCGTGATTTTAAATTGTTGGTAAAACCAGGCGTGATTTTAAATTGTTGGTAAAACCAAGCGTGATTTTAAATCAAAATGCAGCAGCAAACCTTTTATGATAATCTGAAATGGATGCATTCGATGATATCCTATTTGCATTACGTAATGTATCACTCTTAGACTGGAGAATTATATTAAAGCCAGTCCAGGTTAAAACGAGTCTGTTACGTTAGCATTGCATTCACCGGTTAACCTGCTGGAACCGGTTTTGTGAAACATGTATTGTCAGTGAGGACTCAGTGGGGACTCAGCGGGGGCTCAGTGGGGATTCAGTGGTATAGAGTAATGATTCCTGAAACAGAAAATCCACAGGAGGCGAAAAGTGTCTGTCCGCGGCATGCTGATCCGGGTCTATGCTTTACGCAGAGTCCAAATGTTGGTTTTCTCTCGAGACGGCTTATATGTGGTTAATGGGTTAGGGAGATACACAAAGAGCCCACATTGCCAGACGCGGTTTGATCGACGTTTATACTCGTGTCGCGTATTCTAAACAATGGACAGATGGCATACCGCTAATGACGTCAACCGTTTTAAATGGAACATCATTGAATCGCGTCCAGCTGTTTTGAGGGTGTGTGTCGCCACTCCAACATGACATCACTAAACGATACATAAATCAGGATGTTAGTGAGGCTATACTTAAGGCTTTTTACCATAAATAAACATATGTGCAATGACTACACGAAGGCTGGCATTGAAGGAACTCGGGAGACAATGTGGCTGCAAGGTGCCGCCTATGTATTACCTGTTTGAACTGTTTGAACAAGCAAAGCGATCCAATTTTACCCTGACGTGACTTGTAATATTTACATATCCCTGTCACGTTAGTCTACGAACTCCCATTGCTGTAACTGATAAATTCTAATCAGGGAACAAACATTGTATACCATTGCAAACGGCATTTCTATTTATGTTTGCGTGTCATTCAGACAGATACATAAAAAATGTTATATCTGGAAACATGAAATGAAGATGCATTGTTGAAAAGGGTGTGGGAAATCCGAAATTGATCGAATTCAGCAATTTCTCATTTAGGCCTACATTTGCCTGTTTTCGGAAGTCCACAATCGTCTTTATAAGGCGAAGCATTGATATGTTATAGGTTCGATAACGTTACTTTGGTCCGGACCAACAATTTAAAAAGTTAACACAAACCATGCAAGACGCTCGGATTTAAAACATTAATGAAACAGTATAGAGGAGCTGCGTCAAGCAACTTTGTGCCTTAGTGTATGTGCACTCCCACCGTCTCACCAGCGTGTTCACCGTCCGCAATAATATTGTATGTTTAACCCTTTCCCACATACGACAATTCTGCAGTAGACGACTTTGAACGTATTTTGTCAAAACATAGAAAATCTCCATAATTGAATGGATAATCTACGACAAAAAGTGGAAAACATTGTGGCAAAAGGAGAAATTGCACGTTTTGTGCATTTTTTTTTTTTTTGTCACTATGTTTTCAAAAAGCCGTCTGCTGTAGAGGCGTCAAAAAGCGTCTATAAGAGGGAAAGGGTTAACATGCCTAAATACATCTTCAGACTAAAGTGGAAGCGTAGAGCCACTAGTGTTATGTCAATATAACTTAACTGTTTTAAAAGTGGAATGCCATTAAGGTCTAAAATCTCTTTTTTGTTTAATAAAAACAACATGGCCATTTATCAGAGACTTTCAAAGATGCGTTTACATACAGTTAGATGGCGAATATGGAAGATTCTGGTTAGACGGCAGGTAGGTGCAGATTAGTTTAATCTATTCACTGTTCATCGATTGCGAAACAAGCTTTAAGCTTGTATTAATCACGCTCGATGTTTGATCCCTAGAGACATACAAAGTACTCTCGCCGTTTGTGGGGAATCACGGGATTCAAACCCGGTACATTTGTTGCGAGAGGCCGACACTTAACCACTGTCTTCCACCGCAGATTGATCTGGATTGTTGCTGGTCCCCAAACATCTCGAAGGTCCGTTTTCGCGTAACGCAGTCCCCTATTCTAATCAAATCGTGTTTTTTTCCAATTTCACATCATATCTCACGCGATGACTTGGAAGAGAGAATAATTAACTGAAAATTCAATACGCGAGATTCCTGTTCAAATGAAATGTGATCTTTCGTCATAATATTTTGACAAAAAAGCACCAATTTAAAAGATTCCCTGCCCGTCTTTATAATATGAGCCGTTCCACGTGAAAACCAACATTGTGGTCTCCTGTAAAGTATCGACTAAGCATGCCGCGCAGGTTAACCCGGACAACGCTTTTCGCAACCTGTGGATTTTCTGTTTCGGGAATCATAACTCTATACCTCTATCCCTTTACGACGGAATGTGTCGGCCCGGATTAGCCTGCGCGGACTGCGCAGGCTGATCTGGATCGATACATTACGTAGAGTCCATGAAGTTGGTTTTCTCGTGGAACTGCTCATATTTCGAAATTAAGTCTGAGACGAAGATGCGAAACGCTACAGATAACAAACAACCGTTTTTGCCCTTTCCCATATAGAGACGCTTTCTAACGTCCCTGCAGGATACGACTTTTAAAAAACATGGTGGCAAAAGGTGATATTGCTCATAATGAGCATTTTTTCTTTATCCAACGATGTTTTCAACTCATCCTAATAATATTTTCCCTTAACGGTTTTCAATGTCGTCTACTGCAGAATTGTTGTTTGTGGGAAAGTTTTTAAAATCGCTTTACGTTCAGAGCATATTTATTGATTTAAGTCTCATCCATGTATAAACAAAGTCATATACAATGCACAAATAGATCAAGACAAGTATTATACACCATGACATGGCCATTCTAAATAGAATTATAGGAGACTTGCGATATAAGCATATCGCACAATCATTGTACTTACTATTTACAACATAGAGTCAAGAATCAGCTTCTAATTTGTTTTGTTTTTAAAAAAAGAAAATGACAGACTTGTTAATAAATACGTAAGTTGGTCGCTTTTAACCAATTCTGCAAAATCAGGCTTCGTTTCTTCGGCCTTAACAAAAAGCTCTTATCTCAAATCAGTGTACATAACACAATCAAGGAGGACTTGCAGTTCATCCTCGAAAACATTACAAAAGGGACATTTCCGATCCTCTAATTGGAGATTGTTATATCTGCCGGTTTCAATGCGTATCGGGGCTACACCACACCTACATGTACACACGACTGACCTGAGGCTAGGAGGTAGAATAAGGTTGCAATATCCTTCTGTTTCATATACGTGCTTAAAATTGCGGTAGGTTCGAAGCTTATGTCGACCTTGAACAGAAGAGCCATTGACCTTATTTAAACGTAGCCAGCTAATCAGCTAAATATACATTCATGGTCGCCTTTTCAACCCCGTTAATAAAGGAATGTTTTTTTAAAGGTCTATCCAAATTATTGAAATTCTCAATTAAAAGCTGCGTAAAATGTTTGCTAATGACAGAGAACCAATTCTTGAAGCGTGAGGACGTAACACGGGCCCACAATGCAATGCGTTTATTTGACCTTGTATTGTTTGTTTGAGAGAGACGAACCCAGAAGTTAGCAATATGTTTCCATTGCCGTACCACAGGTGGTTCCCAACCCATTTCAACAGAGACTGCTGCGTTAGGGTTATATTTGCCTACTCCTAAATAAAATATCATTGCTCGATTGTGAACTGCATTAATACATGTAAAGGATTTATTATCCCAAAGAAAAGCTCAATACGATACAACAAGCACAAGCACAAGCCACACCATGGAGTCATATAATTTGGAAAACACACTATGAGGCACTCCTCCAATAGATTTACTTTTTGCAATAAGTAGTCCTAGAGACCGACTAGCACTTTGTACAACTAGTTTTGCCTACAAGCTAAAATCTATATGTTCATGAAAGAAAATACAAAGGTATTTATACTTGAAAGGACCTTTAAAACTAAATTGGGACCTATTATGATAATGTGGACGGAAATGAATAATGTTACTCTTTAAAATCGTTTGCAAATCGTTTTCGTCTTCTGCTAGTAGGACTACATCGTCCGCATATAGAAGTAAACACACTGTCTCCCAATCTAATTGAATTCCGACATCCAGTGACTAAAGATATAGTGCTAGATCATTTATGTATAAATTAAACAAAAGCGGCGATAACACGCACCCTTGTCTTAACCCACAATGAACATTAAGCCAGTCTGTAGAAAACGAGTTATTTCTAACACATGAGGCCACAGATGAATACAACGATTTCAAAGCTCTGAATATTTTGCTCAATATACCTGTCCCATTTAACCTCTTCCACAATCTAGAACGATTGATCATGTCATACGCCTTCCGAAAATCAATAAATGCAGCAAAAGTTGATTTTTTCATACTTTTGCGTTTTTCAATTAAATTTACCAATCAAAAAATGTTATCAGATGTACTCCTCTTTTTTCTAAAACCATTTTGCTCATCTACTTATATGTTATTAGACTCAACGCGTGTTTACCTACAGTCCAATCTGTGTTTAAAGACCACCCATGGGAAGAGAACAATATAGTCTTTGTTCACAGGTGGTCATTTATTGCAGGATCATTTATGCAGAAAATGAGTAATTGGGAAATTAAAAGTGTGGTTGCTATAGACAGGGAATTGCTTGAAAATGTGGTCTTTAAAACAGGTTTGACTGTATTTCAAAACGGTTTGTTGTGTGTGCTTGATGGTTTTAGCAGTAATGCTTTCTGATCCCGTTCAAATTCAACCTATACCAAGACATTTTACTATTTATTCGTATAATTCTAGCAGTTATCCCGAACACTGTGAGATATATTACTTTAACTTTGAAATTAAGAGGGAGATTTATTTCTTAGTTGGAGATATACCGCATCTCTCTCAGTTAGGAGATGTCTTTGATAGTTTCAAAGATATTATGTCTATGGAAAAGAGATATCTCCCCCCAAAAAGATATATATCTAACTTTTTTAGATAAACTCGTATCTCAATAACTCAACAATGTATATCTCAGAAATATTCAGAGATAACCATTTTACTAATTAATACCGCTTCTGAAGTGCAGTGGTAGAGCATCCGCCTCGGTGCGGGAGGTCGCGGATTCGACCCCACGGCGGGTCATACCAAAAACTAAAATTGTATAGCAATTGCTGCCCTCCTTGGCGCTCAGGATTGCGGGGTTATCATTACGACTGACTGGCTGGTATCTAGATAAATTGACCAATTTAACTGGTAACTTACACAGGAAACGCCGTAATAATACTGAAAAAATGTTGTAGGAGGCGTAAAACACCAATCAATAAATCATTAATAGTTAATAGCTTGCCAAAAATACATGTGCCTTGAACACATCATGGAATACATTGCTCTTGATAGACGATTAATAAGTCAGAACCATATTTCATTGAGTTAGCTTGAACGATTTTCCAATTTCTACGGAAAATGGGATTGTTTTTACCCACTCCAAAACATATAAAAAGTTAATTTCCGCTTGTTTCCTCTTCATAAACTATCGTATCTCCCCTGTTCATGTCGAGAACAGTCAATCAATACCGGTTTGTAGGACCTGAAATAGTTGTAACGCTTTCAGCGCCGCAGGCAATATTGAGGTTTTTGCAAACAATGCAGATTCAGGTGAGTCAGCTCGTAACGAGCTGTCTCACCCGAAATCAGCATTGTTTGCCTTTTAGTTACCAAAATAGTCCAAGACTTTCATAAATAGAGAAATGGACACACCCGATTTTGAACATGGAAGGGTCTACTTTAAACAAATCGGCGCTGAAAGAGTTAAAATGACAATCAAAGTATACGGACTGTCAACTATTAATAAATGAGCATGAGTGCATGAGTAAAAGGAACACGTTGGCAAAGTGATTGGTACAGATCAAGAGCAGTATTTGTATTATCACAGCCTGATCAAGATCTGAACCGTTCCCAGGTTATGTTGCTCACAATAGCTTGTTAGAAGATTCTGTCAAATTGTATAGATGAGCCGTCCCACGAGAAAACCAACATTGTGGACTACCGCGTAAAGTATCGACTCAGATCAGCCTTAGCATGCCGCACAGGCTAATCCGGACAAACACTTTTTGCCTCCTGTGGATTTTCTGTTTTAGGAATCATTAACTCTATACCTCTATCCCACTGTGACGGACTGCGCAGGCTGATCTGGGTCGATACATTACGCAGATAACATAATGTTCGTTTTCTCGTGGGACAAGATATTCTAAACCAATGTTTTAAAAAAGCCAACTTTTTCCTTTTCTCATGCACATGCTCACTATGGATTGCTTATATTAAGTAAAGTATTTTTCCTGAGTATTGGTCACGTCCGTTTGGTGCCTAACACGGATTTAAGCGGAGGAACTCGTAAAAACCGTTCGAAATCATTCGTGAGCTTTCGGTATTCACTCGACATGCACGAATAACATCGAGCGATATTTGTGTAACAATCAGCCATGCAAAAAAAAGAAACAACTGGTAAACCGAAATCCCTATTACACCCCAACCTGATCAGTTAGATAATCAGATGAATAACGACAATTATTTCAGAAAAACTGTGTGAATATAAACAATCCATCGCGAAACATGACACGAATATTAACGTGTGTTAGGTTTTGTAAGTAGACCGCATGAACTATTGATTGATTGTTTCGTGTTTTACGCCGCTTTCAACATTTGTTCAGTTATACCACGGCGTTTCCTGGGTAAATAACCAGTACTACTGGGCCATTTATTCAGAAACTATCCAGTCAGTCGTGATGCTAACGCCTAAAACCTGAGCGCCAAGGAGGGCAGCCATTACTATCATGTTTAAAGTCTTTGATTGGCGTTCTACCACTGCACCACCGAGGCGGTCCGTATACAAAAGAAGTACATTCGGAATACCTCGGTGATGAATGCTTCACCAATGATGAAGGGTGATGAAGGATTACGGAATTACCCGAGAAGTTCCGATTGAAAAGAAGTAGTGAGTGATACATTTCAATACGTTGACAACAAATCATCTGGCAGATAAAAGCATTCGCCTGCTGAAGAGAAGTTGCAAATGTGCAGTTTTCGCTTAATAAAACGAAATATGAGTATATCCTATGTGTTGTTGCCGATACAAGTTTGTGAAGACACATCGGGTCAATCGGAGTATGTTCCTTAACCCTTTCCCTCATATAGACGCTTTCTGACGCCTCTGCAGCAGACGGCTTTTAGAAAACATAGTGACAAAAGAAGAAATTGCTCAAAACGAGCAATTTCTCCTTTTGCCACAATGTTTTCCACTTTTAGTCATAGGTTATCCATTCAATTATAGAGATTTTCTACTGTTTGACAAAATATGTTCAAAGTCGTCTGCTGTAGAATTGTCGTATGAGGGTTAATTCTGTCCCATAAACATACTGAATGTATCAAGATAACGGGAACTGTGTATCGAAAATTGTTTCTGGACAGCCTATTGTAAAAAAAAATGAATTCTGCTACAACAAAACGGATATATCGAAATATCATTTTTGGTAGTCAAGTGTAGCATTGGTAAGGACTAACCCGCCGCTACTATCTTATTATAGGAACAAGCATACACCAATAATGGCGGCGCCCTTTGGAAAATGTTAAGCATTCAAAAGGCTATAGAGACAACCTTTTTGAAAGTTTCTGAAAGTAGCTTGCTTCATTACTTTTGTATTGTTTCAACATCAAGTTGTAATGGTCAACTGTAGGCGGTGTTTTGACTATAGTACGCCGGTAACAGATACGTGTAATGTATGTAAGTGTTGTGACAACGAAACGGGTTTCTTCAGACAAGTGTAAAGTATGAAATTTATATTGACAAAAAGCAGATCTTTCTAAGTAACACTCAAGTCATAATGATAGATAACATATGATTATGACATCTGAAAGGCGCTATCCAAATATATTCCTTTGTATTAATACTGGATGTAAATGTCTATCATGAACCATGAAGTTATATTGATATAAAATGTAAGTTTAGCTAGACTTTGTTGGATCTTTGTTGTTCCAATCATTTTTAAAATACAAAGGTTCGATCCTGGGACGGGTCAAACTAAAAAATTGAAGATCGATAGTCGTGGTTTCCTCCTTTGCGCCCTGGATTGTGGGGATATCATATATCAGCAAATGTCAGTACATGAAATGTAACCTGGATTGTAGGGATATCAGATATCAGTAAGTGTCAGTACAGGTAATGTAACCTGGATTGTAGGGATATCAGATATCAGCAAGTGTCAGTACAGGTAATGTACCCTGGAGTGTGGTGATATCAGATATCAGCAAGTGTCAGTACAGGTAATGTACCCTGGATTGTGAGGATATCAGATATCAGTAAGTGTCCGCACAGGTAATGTACCCTGAAGTGTGGGTATATTAGATATCAGCAAGTGTCAGTACAGGTAATGTACCCTGGATTGTGGCGATATCAGATATCAGCAAGTGTCAGTACAGGTAATGTACCCTGGATTGTGGGGATATCATATATCAGCAAGTGTCAGTACAGGTAATGTACCCTGGATTGTGGGGATATTAGATATCAGCAAGTGTCAGTACAGGTAATGTACCCTGGATTGTGGGGATATCAAATATCAGCAAGTGTCAGTACTGGTAATGTACCCTGGATTGTGGGGATATCAGATATCAGCAAGTGTCAGTACAGGTAATGTACCCTGGATTGTGGGGATATCAAATATCAGCAAGTGTCAGTACAGGTAATGAACCTTGGATTGTGGGGATATCAAATATCAGCAAGTGTCAGTACTGGTAATATACCCTGGATTGTGGGGATATCAGATATCAGCAAGTGTCAGTACAGGTAATGTACCCTGGACTGTGGGGATATCAAATATCAGCAAGTGTGAGTACAGGTAATGTACCCTGGATTGTGGGGATATCAGATATCAACAAGTGTCAGTACAGGTAATGTACCCTGGATTGTGGGTATATTAGATATCAGCAAGTGTCAGTACAGGTAATGTACCCTGGAGAGTGGGGATATCAGATATCAGCAAGTGTCAGTACAGGTAATGTACCCTGGATTGTGGGGATATCAGATATCAACAAGTGTCAGTACAGGTAATGTACCCTGGATTGTGAGGATATCAGATATCAGCAAGCGTCAGTACAGGTAATGTACCCTGGAGTGTGGGGATATCAGATATCTGCAAGTGTCAGTACAGGTAATGTACCCTGGATTGTGGGGATATCAGATATCAGCAAGTGTCAGTACAGGTAATGTACCCTGGATTGTGAGGATATCAGATATCAGCAAGGGTCAGTACATGTAATGTACCCTGGATTGTGGGGATATCAGATATCTGCAAGTGTCAGTACAGGTAATGTACCCTGGATTGTGGGGATATCAGATATCAGCAAGGGTCAGTACATGTAATGTACCTTGGATTGTGGGGATATCAGATATCAACAAGCGTCAGTACAGGTAATGTACCCTGGATTGTGAGGATATCAGATATCAGCAAGGGTCAGTACATGTAATGTACCCTGGATTGTGGGGATATCAGATATCAGCAAGTGTCAGTACAGGTAATGTACCCTGGATTGTGAGGATATCAGATATCAGCAAGGGTCAGTACATGTAATGTACCCTGGATTGTGGGGATATCAGATATCTGCAAGTGTCAGTACAGGTAATGTACCCTGGATTGTGAGGATATCAGATATCAGCAAGTGTCAGTACATGTAATGTACCCTGGATTGTGGGGATATCAGATATCTGCAAGTGTCAGTACAGGTAATGTACCCTGGATTGTGAGGATATCAGATATCAGCAAGTGTCAGTACATGTAATGTACCCTGGATTGTGGGGATATCAGATATCTGCAAGTGTCAGTACAGGTAATGTACCCTGGATTGTGAGGATATCAGATATCAGCAAGGGTCAGTACATGTAATGTACCCTGGATTGTGGGGATATCAGATATCTGCAAGTGTCAGTACAGGTAATGTACCCTGGATACACACACCATGGATATAACTGAAGAAGTGTCCAAAGCGGCATAACACACAATTAAAGCAAACCGTGATTTGTTTGTTTGGATTGTAACGCCGTTTTCAACTTTATATCATGACAGCCTGTCGTGTTTCCTTGGCTACTGTAACACGCATATACTATTTAGCCAATTAATGGAAGAAAATTAACGCTAGTCATAATAAAGTGTCATCAATTGGAAAGAAGTAATGGCGTAGCTGGGGTTCGAACACAACCCCTACTCGATTACTTACTGAGATATAAATCTTCGAACCTTTGAAATCCATACACATGTCGGGCCTTGTAGAATAACCGTTGTTCGGAGAGTTTTTTTTTTTAAACTTTCCAATGCTGGATTTTTAAAATGGACTTGGACCGTAAAGTATTATGAAGAGTCGATAGCCAATTCTAGGAACATCACAATAACAAAGGGTTTTGTTGAGCAGCCAACAATATAGACCTGACATGGCTCTTTAGTGTTGGCACATGCTTCACACACTCGGGAGCATCCGTCAAAGGGTTAAGCTAAATGACAATCCGAATCAATATACCTGTGACACTGACGGCAGATGCTTATACAAAAGACTAATGGAGTGTTTCAAAGACTGTATGATGAGAATAGAAGACGCCGATCAGACATGAACAGCCTAATCTTGAAACCCACTCGGTGCAAATGCATATATTCACTTAGTCTCTCCCACCTACCACATACAGTCGCTTTCTGTTAACTCTGCAGAAGACTTATTTGGAAAACAGTGTGGCATAATGAGCAATTTCTCATTTTGCTACAATATGTTCAATTTTATCAAATAATTATTCTTTTATTCGTAAAGAGTTTTGATATATTTTACTAAATGTGTCCAAAGGCGTCTGCTGCAGATTTGTTGTATATCGGAAAGTGTATCCATTATTATTGCTTTTCATTTATAGATATTTTCCGTATTTTAACCTAGAGGTTTTATAAGTCGTCCGTGGAGATTTGTTGTATGTGGAAAATTCCAGTAAATTAATTATTTTTCTGAGAAAGATGCTAAGGATTATTTTCGCTTATTTCTCCCGCTTCAAAGAACGTCACGTCCTCCGAATTCGTGTTGAGAATCGATCAATAATGCCTTAAAGGACCTGCAATAGTTGTCAAATGACATTTTACTATTTATTCGTATAATTCTAGCAGTTATCCCGAACACTGTGAGATATATTACTTTAACTTTGAAATTAAGAGGGAGATTTATTTCTTAGTTGGAGATATACCGCATCTCTCTCAGTTAGGAGATGTCTTTGATAGTTTCAAAGATATTATGTCTATGGAAAAGAGATATCTCCCCCCAAAAAGATATATATCTAACTTTTTTAGATAAACTCGTATCTCAATAACTCAACAATGTATATCTCAGAAATATTCAGAGATAACCATTTTACTAATTAATACCGCTTCTGAAGTGCAGTGGTAGAGCATCCGCCTCGGTGCGGGAGGTCGCGGATTCGACCCCACGGCGGGTCATACCAAAAACTAAAATTGTATAGCAATTGCTGCCCTCCTTGGCGCTCAGGATTGCGGGGTTATCATTACGACTGACTGGCTGGTATCTAGATAAATTGACCAATTTAACTGGTAACTTACACAGGAAACGCCGTAATAATACTGAAAAAATGTTGTAGGAGGCGTAAAACACCAATCAATAAATCATTAATAGTTAATAGCTTGCCAAAAATACATGTGCCTTGAACACATCATGGAATACATTGCTCTTGATAGACGATTAATAAGTCAGAACCATATTTCATTGAGTTAGCTTGAACGATTTTCCAATTTCTACGGAAAATGGGATTGTTTTTACCCACTCCAAAACATATAAAAAGTTAATTTCCGCTTGTTTCCTCTTCATAAACTATCGTATCTCCCCTGTTCATGTCGAGAACAGTCAATCAATACCGGTTTGTAGGACCTGAAATAGTTGTAACGCTTTCAGCGCCGCAGGCAATATTGAGGTTTTTGCAAACAATGCAGATTCAGGTGAGTCAGCTCGTAACGAGCTGTCTCACCCGAAATCAGCATTGTTTGCCTTTTAGTTACCAAAATAGTCCAAGACTTTCATAAATAGAGAAATGGACACACCCGATTTTGAACATGGAAGGGTCTACTTTAAACAAATCGGCGCTGAAAGAGTTAAAATGACAATCAAAGTATACGGACTGTCAACTATTAATAAATGAGCATGAGTGCATGAGTAAAAGGAACACGTTGGCAAAGTGATTGGTACAGATCAAGAGCAGTATTTGTATTATCACAGCCTGATCAAGATCTGAACCGTTCCCAGGTTATGTTGCTCACAATAGCTTGTTAGAAGATTCTGTCAAATTGTATAGATGAGCCGTCCCACGAGAAAACCAACATTGTGGACTACCGCGTAAAGTATCGACTCAGATCAGCCTTAGCATGCCGCACAGGCTAATCCGGACAAACACTTTTTGCCTCCTGTGGATTTTCTGTTTTAGGAATCATTAACTCTATACCTCTATCCCACTGTGACGGACTGCGCAGGCTGATCTGGGTCGATACATTACGCAGATAACATAATGTTCGTTTTCTCGTGGGACAAGATATTCTAAACCAATGTTTTAAAAAAGCCAACTTTTTCCTTTTCTCATGCACATGCTCACTATGGATTGCTTATATTAAGTAAAGTATTTTTCCTGAGTATTGGTCACGTCCGTTTGGTGCCTAACACGGATTTAAGCGGAGGAACTCGTAAAAACCGTTCGAAATCATTCGTGAGCTTTCGGTATTCACTCGACATGCACGAATAACATCGAGCGATATTTGTGTAACAATCAGCCATGCAAAAAAAAGAAACAACTGGTAAACCGAAATCCCTATTACACCCCAACCTGATCAGTTAGATAATCAGATGAATAACGACAATTATTTCAGAAAAACTGTGTGAATATAAACAATCCATCGCGAAACATGACACGAATATTAACGTGTGTTAGGTTTTGTAAGTAGACCGCATGAACTATTGATTGATTGTTTCGTGTTTTACGCCGCTTTCAACATTTGTTCAGTTATACCACGGCGTTTCCTGGGTAAATAACCAGTACTACTGGGCCATTTATTCAGAAACTATCCAGTCAGTCGTGATGCTAACGCCTAAAACCTGAGCGCCAAGGAGGGCAGCCATTACTATCATGTTTAAAGTCTTTGATTGGCGTTCTACCACTGCACCACCGAGGCGGTCCGTATACAAAAGAAGTACATTCGGAATACCTCGGTGATGAATGCTTCACCAATGATGAAGGGTGATGAAGGATTACGGAATTACCCGAGAAGTTCCGATTGAAAAGAAGTAGTGAGTGATACATTTCAATACGTTGACAACAAATCATCTGGCAGATAAAAGCATTCGCCTGCTGAAGAGAAGTTGCAAATGTGCAGTTTTCGCTTAATAAAACGAAATATGAGTATATCCTATGTGTTGTTGCCGATACAAGTTTGTGAAGACACATCGGGTCAATCGGAGTATGTTCCTTAACCCTTTCCCTCATATAGACGCTTTCTGACGCCTCTGCAGCAGACGGCTTTTAGAAAACATAGTGACAAAAGAAGAAATTGCTCAAAACGAGCAATTTCTCCTTTTGCCACAATGTTTTCCACTTTTAGTCATAGGTTATCCATTCAATTATAGAGATTTTCTACTGTTTGACAAAATATGTTCAAAGTCGTCTGCTGTAGAATTGTCGTATGAGGGTTAATTCTGTCCCATAAACATACTGAATGTATCAAGATAACGGGAACTGTGTATCGAAAATTGTTTCTGGACAGCCTATTGTAAAAAAAAATGAATTCTGCTACAACAAAACGGATATATCGAAATATCATTTTTGGTAGTCAAGTGTAGCATTGGTAAGGACTAACCCGCCGCTACTATCTTATTATAGGAACAAGCATACACCAATAATGGCGGCGCCCTTTGGAAAATGTTAAGCATTCAAAAGGCTATAGAGACAACCTTTTTGAAAGTTTCTGAAAGTAGCTTGCTTCATTACTTTTGTATTGTTTCAACATCAAGTTGTAATGGTCAACTGTAGGCGGTGTTTTGACTATAGTACGCCGGTAACAGATACGTGTAATGTATGTAAGTGTTGTGACAACGAAACGGGTTTCTTCAGACAAGTGTAAAGTATGAAATTTATATTGACAAAAAGCAGATCTTTCTAAGTAACACTCAAGTCATAATGATAGATAACATATGATTATGACATCTGAAAGGCGCTATCCAAATATATTCCTTTGTATTAATACTGGATGTAAATGTCTATCATGAACCATGAAGTTATATTGATATAAAATGTAAGTTTAGCTAGACTTTGTTGGATCTTTGTTGTTCCAATCATTTTTAAAATACAAAGGTTCGATCCTGGGACGGGTCAAACTAAAAAATTGAAGATCGATAGTCGTGGTTTCCTCCTTTGCGCCCTGGATTGTGGGGATATCATATATCAGCAAATGTCAGTACATGAAATGTAACCTGGATTGTAGGGATATCAGATATCAGTAAGTGTCAGTACAGGTAATGTAACCTGGATTGTAGGGATATCAGATATCAGCAAGTGTCAGTACAGGTAATGTACCCTGGAGTGTGGTGATATCAGATATCAGCAAGTGTCAGTACAGGTAATGTACCCTGGATTGTGAGGATATCAGATATCAGTAAGTGTCCGCACAGGTAATGTACCCTGAAGTGTGGGTATATTAGATATCAGCAAGTGTCAGTACAGGTAATGTACCC